>JAPMAG010001698.1:0-12065 GCA_036584685.1 Rhyacophila sp. Rhy_31_5
TTTTTTCATTATCAAGAGAAGAGGCTTTTCATCCTTACGTGAATGTGGTAGCATATTTGTATTTTTTAGTTTGTGAGAAAGCAAAAATAAAGCTTTTAATAGTTAATACAAAAGTTACAACAAATGTACTTCACTTTGCTAAATACCTTAATTTATGTACATAGGTACATATATTATAAATAATTATTTGGTTTTACTTCTACTCCTTATACTCATTTATTCAGTATCGTTTCTTTACATAAATACGAGTCGTGTAAAGGTTTTTCAAAAAACGTAAAAAATACTGAAAGAAAACATGTGAAATGTTTAATATATATATAATAAATAATGAACGAAAAGTTATTTGAATAAAATTACTTCTCATATTCATAAACTCTGTTTTAAAATATATATGAAATTATAATAAAAACAATCGTAGCTTGGATTATTTTAATCACCACAAATTTGTCGATCTCTTGATGGATGAAATTGATAAAATTTGAATCACATTATTTCCAAAAATTTGAATTTTTCAGTCTTTCGTTAAATTTTCATATAATATCTGGAGCCTCATTTTGTTGCTGTATGTATAGGATAACTGTAACTTGACAACAAAAATTATGTTTGTATTATTTATAACGTTAATCACACATTGTTTATTTGTCGTCCTCGTTAGGCTAGTTGGTAGCGCGTACGCCTATCATGCTGGGATCCCGGGTTGAAGCCCAGGCTGGTTGCAAATATTTTCAAATGTTTATTCATTTGTACTGTAGCCAGGACGCGAACCCGAAACAGTTGAGTTAATGAAGCTAATAAGAGCTCGTAAAAATAAACTATCAAAACAATCTTCACATTGTGAAGATCCATACGCTTCGTTTCGGAGCGGATATGGTTAAATGAAAAAAATGACATTACCTATTTCTATTTGTAATGAGTATATGTGTTTCCAGTAAGGTGTAATTATTTTTTTGCCTTTTCTTTTTCATTATGTACACATTGCTCACCATACTATTTATTTAATAATACTAGAAAGGTTAAATATTTTGTTTGGTTTACATCGTAACCTTTATTCCAAGACAGTACAATATATTTGTATAGCCATATTAATCACTTACAAGAAACGTAGACTATTTTGATTCTTTTTTAGTTCTAATTCTCAACTAAGCGTGGCAGGCTCAGATATTTTCGTATATAACTGGTTGTAATACTATATGTTTATTTTATGAGTTTAAGATACATACATACATACAGTTTTTGTTTATAACTTCAATAAACAATTACATAGTTTTAAGTTATAGTGAAAAAGTGTTGATGGAAATATTTAAATCGATCAATGTTTTATTAATTTGACAATGATAATGGCTCGCAGCAGTATTATAATCATGTATCACGTAACTACTACAATGTGTAAACAAATTTGTAAACAAAATTACAAAATATTCACCAAACAATCAATTGGGGTACAGATTAAATTAGTGAATGGTTGAATTAGTGCCAGATGGTAGTGTGTATACTTTCATTGTGGGAGAATTGCCCCATGTACTCCACATATCCCTGTCTCCCTTACCACCTCACTCATTCTACAATTGAAATAACTTTGTGCGGACAGGCCGACAAAACAAATATGGACACTCCTATGTGGGGAATGCAATATGTTTAATTTAATGGAAAGTTTTTTAAAAGTAAGTATATATTTATCATATTATAGAAAACACAAAAAACTACGTAGTTTTACTTGAAAATTGTCAATGTTTGTCATATGTACTTGAATTCTTTTATGGTATAAATTGAGTAATTTGCGTAATGATAATATGAAAATATTTTATTGTTTCGATGTGTGTACGTATTTGTGTAAAATACGCTTGAAAATTCATCCAGTTTCCCTTTTTTATGACACTTTCACCTTATAATAAAAGATTAACGTTAGTTTTTTTATGAATTTATTATTAGAATATAAAATACATATTTAAAATGTGTTGTTATTTCAATATATTGGCTGTCAACAGTAGAGAAATATTATTATTCAAAAATATATTAAATTTGACAGTTTTATTTATTGTTCTTTGGGATGATCACTTGCATACTGCTTTTGTAGTGAAGAACCAACAAAGTCGTTAACAAAGTTTAATCGGTAAATATAAAAAGGAGGAAAACCCATACTTATAGCCGACGTTCCCTCTAAGGTGTGCGCGTGTGCGGCCGCACAACTCTTAAAAATTCTCCGAACACATGTTTCTACATTTCGCACATATCTCAAAGAAAGGTCCTTGTAACCATATTTATATTTTGCGCAATTATATATTTTATTTGCTATTTTTTAATGGGTTCTCGGGTTTCTTTCATTGGGATGTGTGCGAAACATGGAAACACTATATACTTACTCGTATTTTGTTACCTATTTCGAATAAAGACATCATGAATTATGATATTTATGGTTTTAATTTTATCTATACATGAATAGGCATATTTGCGCAATCGCATTTTTTCCCTGCATATATAAATTGATGGCCCGGCCCACACACACAATGAAAAAAATACGGGGAACGTTGTTTACAGCAATTATATGTGCCAATGTAAATTAAAGAAACAATCCATGTATAACATCTAATAAATAACAAGATGAATATCATAATTAAAAAAACACAATGTATAAATGACAACCTAATCAAAGTAATCATTTTAATTTGTTTCATACCTATTGAGTTACTTGTTCCAAAATCTCAATGGATAATTAGTTGATTGGCGTTAAATGTGAAATATCAAGCCATATAGTTTTCGTACAGATTTCTACTGACAGGTACATAATAATTGTATAATATTTTTCCTTTCTTACTATGAGAGCCATTTAAGTTTTCCACGTGTTTGTATTGTTGTTTTCCCGTCCGATTGATATCTTTGTTAGTCTTTTGTGACGTTTCCATTTCGACATTTAACGTTCCATTTTTGCTTTTGACAGCATCTAATTGATTTTTTTCAATTCCGAGAGGTCCATTTTACGCAAGTATTGATAACATCAATAACTGACAATCTATTGGCAAGGGTCTTAAGTTATATACAGACTGTGTTCAAAGTGTTACCTACTGTTGAAAAACTTTATAGTAGAAGTAATTCAAAACGTCTTATATATAATAAATATGTATAAACATTAATTTTATCTACTATCAATCATAAATATATCGACTGCGCTTAAGTAAAAAGGATTACCCTCACAGAACAAACTTTTCATGAAGCACAAAAAACGTGTTTTAATGATTTTTAGTCAAAGTCACATTAATAGAAACTTGAAGTGCATGATGACCAATGAATTGGTATTTCATTTTTCTGACTTGATAATTAAGAAAGTTGTTTAAGAAATATCATTAAAATTGACGTATAATGCTTTTTTCTTTTCCATACAAAGTATGTAGGTGGTTCTTTTTTCAAAATATAAAGCTGAATTTCAATAATAATTCGGTATTTTTGGCTTAATTCCTTATGACAGAACGTGTATTTAGTTATATGCATTGTGATTATCAAATATAAGCACTTTTCAAAAAACTGAGGGTTACGCCCTTTTACCTAAATAGGGTCGATATAATAATAAAGTCTTCTTACTTATTTCCATGAAATATAATAAATTTTAAAACTCAAACAAGGATCTTCTCTAACAACGTTTTCAACTTAAATGAACTGAAGTTGAAAATGTTGAACTGAAATTCAGTTATTCAATAGATGAAACCGGTCTTTATTTTATTAAATATTATATTTTTGAGCTAGTTTTAATTTTGTCATCATTGCAATTTTAGATTGTTTAAATTACATGACCCAATAATTAACAACAATAAATGTACATATTTGTTCACTGTTAAATCAATATGGCGCTGCTGTTCGTTGAGATCCATGGGTTACTGAACAACCATTTTCCAAGCATTATTTTTTCTAATTAGTTTTGTACTTTCAGCCATTTAAAGTCAAAATATCTGCATTCTCATAAACCTATTTTTTTATATCAAATAAACTTAAAAAATGACGACATTTTTTAAGCATGTATTTAATTCAAATTAATGTGCATATTTTCGTCACTAAATTAAATCCCTTTAAGTTTTATTGTATATTACCATAAAAAAATGCATTTGTTCTTATATGCCAGTTGTACTGTTTGACTAACAATTAATACAGGCTACCAAAAGTTTAAAGATATATATATGTACCTAATTAGACAATAAAAATGAAATAGACATTGTTGAATTTCATTATTTTTTATAGATAGTCGTATTTTTCACAAGATTGAGCTAATGAAGCTATTAAAATCGGTTTTAACACATTGCCGTCCAGTCTTTAAATGGTGGTAATTGACAAATAATTAAATTACTTCATAAATAATTATACAAACGATAGTTACTCAGAAAGACTTAATATTTTTGAATTATCATTTTAATACTAAAACGTATTTTCCTAATATTAAGATTAATTTTTTTTTAAATATGTAATAAAAGATATTAATCACAAAATGTAAAGATTGTATTATCACATATTATGTTTTAAAGTATACATAACTAAAAAATATTTGACCTAATATTGGAGACTAATTACGAGTACTTTTGTGAGTAATTTTTCTTAGACGTTAATATAAAAACGCTTTTAAAATCCATAGTTGATTATTTATTTGACTTGAGTAGTTTTTGTATATGTACTGTAAAGTATATTGCATTTTGTTTGTCGATTTTGCCGTAATTCGTTAATTTAACAACGGTTAATTTAATTCACAACTATGATTATTAAAATTTTTTTTTTTCATTTAATAAGATAAGTATTAATTCAATTAATTTATAAAATATTTGATTGATTACAAATAGATTAAAATTTTAAACTAAGCTTAAAATGTCTATTAAATATATTTTGATCAAAACATATTGTAATATCAATTTATTTTATGATGATCACAAAAAATCTTCTTGAATGTATATACTCAGAGAACATAATAATAGTACTAAAATTTTCAAAGTGTTAAGACTGTTGGAAAAGAAAAGGTAGATGTTTCCATTGTTATCATAAATACTTTTGAGCTAAACACTGAAAGAAATATGCAATGGTCGTTTTAATGGATTTATTTTTAATATGTGGCCTGCATATAATATTTATTGTACCCATATAACACTATTCAAAAGATTGAACATGTAAGGTTAAGTACAGCAAAGGAAAGAAGGTAATAAATTTAACGATACTCTTTATTGCTGGCAATTAACATTAGAAAGGATTTTAGAAACAGTTTCTAGACTCCTTACTAAGGTCTGTCTTGTGTATTTATGTTTTTTGCTGTCCAATCATCATCATCATCGGTTTGTGTTGTTTCATTAAAGAATTAATTTTTACCATGCTTCTTTCACTTTATCTGTAGTCAACTTTACGATATTAAAAAGTCAAATACATACAATCGTTTAAAACGTTTAAAATACTATTTTTTTATATTTCACCATGAGATATTTTCTGAAACAATTGGATTTTATAACAACTATATTTTCCACCATATGCACAATATTATAGTGTATAAGGTCAACATAAAAGTGTGACAAAAAGCGTTATTTAAAATTACTGTATATAGAAATGTCTACATCAGCATTAATATATAGAACCTATGTTAATTTATATAATATATTCACAAATAAATTGATAGAAATGCACTCTGAAGAAAAATATATAAAAAGATTACTGTTTTATCTAATAAAACACCAATAAAATAATATTTTTTATTGTAAATAATTTATAGTTTCTGATTCATTAAATAGTTTCTTAGTATATGCATTTCTATAATCGATAATTATAGATATTTGTATATTGACCATGTTTAGGCAAAAGAGCTTTTATTTGGGAATCAGAATGTACACAATTAAATACATATTCTGTCAAAAAGAATTAAGCTGGAAAAGCCGAATTATTATCAAAATTGAAGCTTTAGATTTTGAAAAAAGAATGACTTACTAAGTTTGTGTGGAAAAGAATAAAGGACTTGTTCAATTATAAGATCAAAAAAATAAAACACCAATTTATTGGCCTACATTGTGCACTTCAATTTTGGGTTAATGTGACTTCAACGAAAAATTATTAAAAAACGTTTTTTGAGCCTCTCGTAAAACTTGCCCTGTGAGCGTGAATCCCTTTTGCCTAAATACGGTCGATATTTTTTTTTATTGCATTTATATTTCAATATAATAATATAAAGATAAAGTATATATAGATTTTTATATTTCATGTTATTTTGCAGAATGGTTGGTCGTCACTGATATTAAAACGTGTTCGCAACAAGTCATTAAAATGAACATAAAATCTTATTTACTTTAAAATACAATGCCATAAAATCGTGTTTTGTATGGAAACAAGGGAAAGTTTGAACGCACTTTTGGTATAATAATGGAACCGCGTGACATTCAACGGAATGAGATAAAGAAAATGAAATGACCAAGTCATAAACGGCTTCAACAAGAAAAATGTTTATTTAAGAAAATAATATGGTTTTCGATACAAAAGCTTTTTCAGAATTTTTTCATGCGGTGAGCTTTTGAGCTTTTGATCTGGTGTCTCTTTTGCGTCATTTTATTGCCGTAAAAAAAATTTTTTTACCCAAAAGTGCAATAATTAAAAAAATAAACAATTGTGTAATGTTTTAAATAAATATTTTAAAGAAATATGATGGTGAAATGTAGAAACAACGAAACTTTTTTGCTAAAACAAAATTATTGCCATCTTGCACTCACTTGCTATGATTTTTGAAAGTGATGTTTTTATGTTTGTATAACAATCAAATTATATTTTTACGACCAAAAATATTATAATACAGTCAGTTCTTGACTTATGACCACCTCGACTTACGACCATTCGGACTAATGAAGGAAACAAAATTTTTAAAATAATGTGTGCACCAAATGCATGCCCGAATTGAAAGCATTCAAAGACCGTTTGACAACTTCTGTTGGGTGGAATGTAGCCGGATTCAAATTGAAGCCACTTTTGATATATAACTCAAAAAACTCAGGGCCTTTAAGGGAATCGATAAGTCTACTTTGCCGCTACATTATTGTTGAAACAAAAAAGCATGAATGACACAATATCTTTTCTAATACTGGTTTGACAAATGTTTTATTCCTGAAGTAAAAAAATATTGCGAAGAAAAAGAAATAAATTTTAAAATATTGCTGACGCTTCGAGTCATCCTTCCAAACTAGTTGAATTCCATCCAAACATAAAAGTTATTTATTTACCTTCCAACACTACAAACATTTTACAGCCGATGGATCAAGCTAACTTTAAATTGCATTGTTTGAGTATTACGAAAGAAGACTCTTTGCTGGAAAAAATTATACACGTGTATTAAGAACCAGGATACGAAAGGAGTTGAGCTAGTAATTATTAATAATTGTTTCTACATATTCTATAAGGAAAATCTTCAAGCTATGAAGAGCTATTAGCAATAGTTTTATAGAATTGCTACTGTCTGTAAAGAGGTATGATAACCAAGGACGCCGTCATATAAATGATTGTTTTGTAAAAATATATCATTATTTTATCTAAGTTATTAAATATTTTACTTATATAAAAATGTAAGTGGGTGGTACTCTAGAATCTACACTAATACTTTGGTAGTTATCGTTTACGGACACATGACGAGATGTTCGCAATGGTATTTGATCCAATATAAAGAATCTGATCCACGGTAGCAATCACCGTCGCAGCATGGTATCGCGGTGGCCTTTTGGAGCGCTACACCTGATATAGCAGCAGGGAGCTGCGAGTCGCGCTTGCTACAAATAGCGTGGCAGCTAACCGGACTATCGCAAGAGGCCGAAAAAAGTAATTGGACGCAGAATGATATTCAAAAACGAAACAATGGACCTATTATATTAGTAATAAAGACTTTGGTGGCAAGGCGGCTTCGCGAAAAATGTAATCAATGCATAAATGCATACTGTTTTTTTTTACACTTTGGCGGTTGTGAGATTCGGACGGAAAGACATTCTCATCTTAAAGATTTTTTATGAATATTAATTAATATATCTCGCATTTTGAAAAAAATAAGTGTTACACTATTGACCGTTATTTTTAAATATCTGATATGCTTATGAGATACGAAACAAGAAATTCAATTTGCTATTTATAACAACAATCAAATTATGTTACGTTTACTTTTTGCGTTTTAAATAAATATTTATGAACATATTTCATTATAATTGGAGAAAACTTAATAGAATTAAAACCAATACTCTTATGAAGCAATAAAATCACGTAATATAAAATAAAGAGTATTTGAATTAAATACATATCAACCGTGGTTAGGTAAATGGGAGTAACTCTCACAGAACCAATTACACAGGAGGCAGAAAAAAAGTGTTTTAATGATTTTTAATCAAAGTCACATTAACACAAACTTAGAGTGTATAATGTCCAATAAATTGGTGTCTTATTTGTCTGATTTAATAATTAAGAAAGTTATTAAAGAAAAATGATTAAAATTTAGGTTTAATGTTTTTTTTCCTTACCATACAAACTTAAAATACCGTTCTTTTTTTCAAAATCTAAAGCTGAATTTCGAAAATAATTTGGCATTTTCGGCTTAATTCCTTTTAAAAGAACGTGTATTTAGTTGTGTACATTGTGATTCTCAGATAAAAGCATTTTTCAAAAAAACAGAGGGTTACGCTTTTTTACCTAAACAGGGTCGATATATAAGGTTTTTCACAGTTTAAGAATGTTATTAATTACAGTCCTTTAAACTAAAGAAAATTGACTAACCGAATAAAATAATATTTTGTCTTAAATCATTAACATGTTCAGTATAGACACTAAGTACGTATAATAGTGATGAAAATTACGTATCACACACAGAATCCACATTAAAATTGACTATAATGGTAACTTAAATGCTGAAATTGGTTACTCATATTCCAATTTCACACTCGATCTTCAGAACTGATCGAAAGAGTCGATGCAGATTGGCATGTTAATAGGCAAGTTGAGACAGTTATTTCCGATATCGGGCGATTGGGTGAAGCCAACTCACGATTTGTTAATTCCCAATTTGTCAGCGCCGCAGATTGAGCTGCTTTAATGTTGGATTATTTGCTTGTTAGTTCAATTTTTGAGACACATATTAGAAAAGGTAATTATTGCTGATGGTGATACGATCCATTCAGGTCCATGGGCGGCTGTACAATTAGTTTACCTACCACGTCTTTGCAGCTCCGCTACAGTCAGGTTTAAAATCATATATAAGGGATTAATTTGTGAAAGTGTCTGGAAGGTGACTGCGCATAATCGTGGTTGCGTATACTGACGGGTCAGTGGTGGGTCTTCAAAACTTGTACTCAGTTAATCAGTTACTAGGTAGAATAGATGGAAATAGACCCCCACCCTTCTTCAGGTCGATTTCACAACACAACATTTTTTCTGTCAAGATTTTAGTGCTTAATAAGTTCATTTATTTAGTAGCCTCCTCGAACAATAATAATATATCCTTTATAGTTTCTTCGAAATTAATCCTTGCGTGTATTTTATTTTTTTGTCTAAGTGTGATAATATGCCATTTGTCAAGATGTAGTACCTATATATACATATATATGTAATACATTTGTTGCATTTTATACAAAAAAATAATACATTTCTGTTAAACTGTAACTCCAAAATATATTGATTAAGTATATAATGGGAAGCTTATAAGCTTATCATACAATCTGGTTTATCTAAGTTCACATCACAAAGAGAAAAGATAACTATTTAAGGAAATTGAAGTAAAATATGGTATTAAATATTTTAAGAATGATATCTCGTTATACTGAGTAAAAAGTATGATAATATATTTAAAAAAAAACTTGATTAGAGATATTTGTAAAACAGAGTGAAATCACACTATTAAAATGTATATATATACATATATAGGTAATAGAGCAGAGTTATAAGATAATATCACGACATAATACTATAAAGAATTCAATAAGCACTGACTTTTTACTACTATATATTTGAACTACTGTCCAAAAGCTTCATCAAACAATATCTTTGAATATGAAGAAATAAAAATAGTTCAAAATATTCCAATGGAAAGTTATAGAACAAGTCAATTCTTGAATTCTATCAGAGCATTCAGAAGCGGTTTTTATCTCTTGCCAAAGAATAGTTGAACCACAGTTTCCATTGTCTCGCCTGATATTGTGGATTGTCGATCTCTGCGGGGCACATGCGCGCCTGGTAGCCCAACGTTAATTACAAGTAATTGAATTCTGAATTAGTATCATGACAATCGTTATTTTTATTATGGAAGGTGATTTGTCGAAATCAACACTACAGATATAATTATTTATTAATACCTTTTCATTCGTATCGGCTTCAATGTGTGTTAGTTCATTTGAAATGGTAGGAGATTCGTTTTCAATCTTGATTTAAAATTGCTTTAAAAATTGGGTTCAACCGAAAAATTGACGATGTTTATTATTTATTGAATTTAGTTTATTAACATATTCTTTATTATAATTAAAATATACGAGTGTTAATTATAATTTATTTTAATTAAACAATTGATTATTCTTGAAATTTTTTTCAAATACTTTGATTTTTGTCACAAGTTTTATCTCTAGTAAAGTAAAGCATTCGGATAACTTGGTAAGCTTACGTAATATGCCTTACGCAATTTATTCAATTTTTATACGTTGTCTAAATCTAGTTGTCTTTTATAAACTGTTTCGTTTAATTTCATTTGTATTACTCTTATCAAGAAATCAATTTTGCAGATGTTTAAAAATCAAACAAGGTATGTAAAAATTTGAGAATCATTACGAAACCTCCGTGTTTTTTGTCAACATCGAAAACCATATTATTAGGATGTCAAAAATGTTAACAATTTACTTACTACAATAAAGTTTGCAGGCTGTGATTAAGCGAATATTTCAGTAATTATAAACATTCAACACTAACCAAAATCAAATGGAGTTCGTATTGGGAAAATATGTTTTTTACATTTTAATTTAATAGATATATAATAGTATAAGCATGTCGGCCGTCGTAAGGTAAAAAAGAGTAACCCTCACAGAACAAATTTAACAGGAGGCACAAAAACCTGTTTTAATGATTTTTAGTGAAAATCACATTAACACAAACTTGTTACATGATGTACCAATAAATTGGTGTTTCATTTTCCTGATCTAATAATTACAAAAGTTAACAAAGAAAAATCATTAAAGTTGACGTTTATTGCTTTTTTTTTTTTCTTTCAATACAAACTTAGTAGATCGTTCTTTTTTCAAAATCTAAAGCTGACTTTCGATAATAATTCGGATTTTTTGGTTTAATTCTTTTTGGCAGAACGTGTATTTAGTTGTGTACATTGCGATTCTCAAATAAAAGTACTTTTCGAAAAACTGAGGGTTACGCCCTTTTACCTAAGCAGGGTCGATATATATCATGAAATTAATCATAAAAACTATGCTATTATTTTCAATTTGATAAGTGTTTTAATGTAAAACTATCGTCGACAGTCGATATTATTTACTGAAATTGCAAATATAATTTGGTCTTAAAACGTGCTAATAATCAAAAGAACTTATATATTATAGTGAATTTCCTTATAATAAATAATGGAATGTCAAATGATTCCTCTTCTTTGACTTTTTCTTCCAATTATTAAATAAAATCGTATCCATAACCTCATGCTATTATTTACAATGTGAATTGTTTAATTCGTTAAACAGACACGTTAAACGTGCACTGCTCGTATAAAAAAATCTAGTTCAATTATTGAATTAAGGCTGATTAAAAGAATAAAAAATCTTGAAAACATACATAGACTAAGTTACTAACAAACCTACTCGTACTCGTATATGTACTTATATTTCTAATACAATTTAAATTACTTCTAAAAGTTCTATTGTTTTTCTTTGAAATTTATATCAATATACGAGTATATATTAGTACTCAGGAAACTACACTATGTCAAAAATTGCACTTTTTTACTATGGATGTTCAAAGTCGTGATAACCAACGTTCCCTCTATTTTTTTCGTTATGTGTGCGGGACATCAACTGATGTGTGCGGTCCATCAGCTTATGTGTGCGGACCATCAACTT
>JAPMAG010001700.1:0-12063 GCA_036584685.1 Rhyacophila sp. Rhy_31_5
TATTAAACCATATCCGCTCCGAAACAAAGCATATGGATCTTCACAGTGTGAAGATGGTTCCGACAGATAATATATATATATATATTATCAAAGTTAAGTTTTCAATTTCCACAATACGACAGACAGTAAAAAGACAAACGATAGAAATTTTGCCTGTATTCGCGTGAGCATGAGATTTTGCAATTGTATGGCAATCAACAATGGAAAATTTATACATTACATAATCCAATAATACACACTTGTGATTTCCTACATCCCACAGCGCTTATTTAAAAGGAAAAAAAAACAAAGAAACATTTTTTATAATATTAAATATATTCATAATGAGTATTGACTTAATAACACAGTTATACATTTTTCCACAAATTTTATAATAAAAGACCAGTCTTGTTTTTTTTTTAATTTTGGAAAATGTATAACTACGAGTATGTTATTATTTTAAGACTGTATAATGATTTTCCGCCAAAGATTGGCAGTATAGAAAATTAGTGATATTACAATATATTATGAAGTACGTATTAGCATATTCATCAGAGCACTTTACAGACAAAGTTATTGAAAAACACAGGCGAAAAATATTACAGTCCATTGCCGAATTGTGTGATGACAATGAAGTTTAATCGAGTCGTACGTTCCAGTACGTAAGTAGCTTCTAGCACAATACTCACTCACCCGCATGAGTTTTCCACATGCGTGTTATATTAGGAGAATGATAAAAAACTACTTGTAATAATAATATGATAAAATTTCTGCAGAAACGTCGAAAAAATGTTCCTACGTGAATGACAAAAGAACCAGGCCATAAAATTCCTGCGCGGCCCGACCGGAGGGACGTCTCGCGAAATTCGCGAATTCTCAGCCCATATTAAAAATTCCCTCGCGGAAATTCGGCGCCGCGCGCGTGCAAAAAATAACCGAGCGGCTCATTCCCTAAAAAAATATTTGCGCATGTTTGCCGTATTTGAATAGAAGCTTTTCGAACTGTCGTCAGTCCGATTATACGAGATTAATATTAATCGTGGCTAATTTAACCATATTATGTTGTGTATTATAGAATAATTACTGGATACGGCCAACGAGTGGGCAAAATATGGTTAAATCGGTTCGGCATATACAAATAAGGACACTCGGTATATACAATATGGCATGAATATGAACGTATATTGTTGGATTCTTTTACTCTTTACTTTTTCGATTATCATCTGCCACGCTTAAAAACGGCAATGAATGTAGATGCCGGCGATGCCGCTCTGTCAGGGATCTAGCGTTGAAATATTTTTTTTCATTAGGCAAAGCTATTGATGACACATAAAATGAACAGAGTGGCGAACCATGGCTCGGCCAATAATCAATTTCACAACCCAGAACGAGTGAAAAACCGCAATATATTGATTTGATTTTATATTTATTTTTATGGTAGACAGAAAGTTATTATCCAAATTACGCGTGAGAAAAAATACCCGATAAAAAAAATATTCGTAAATCGTAAAATGCAAAAATGTGAAAACAAAAATCGTTTGAACACATACTCGTTAATGTAGCATTAATCGATTTTAATAGATTGAGACGAGGTTTTTACATCATAGTATTAAAATGTCGACAACCAAGTAAATGGAACTTCTAAAATGGAAAGAAATAAAGGGTAGTTCATGAGTTAGTTTTTGGCTGCATGCCACATACAAAGTGTAGTGGATTTTGTCTTAGTTGTGGATCACATATCCGGTAGGCCAAATGGGGTATGCAATCAGAACAGCGGGTCGTTCAGTTTAATTTTATACTTTGACGTAGTGTGTAATAATAGACATCGTTTTATTAAAATATTGCGTTTAGTTTTCCGTTCACGATGAATATGTTCAACTCGTAAAACAGTAAACTACTTTCAAAAATCTTTTTAAACTTGACAATTCGCTTTAATAGTTCAAATAATGCATTAGACCATGTTTTGGTGTACGAGATTTATTTAGTATTCATTTTTCGGTTCAAAATGAAATTTAACAGATTTTTAGAATTTTGTTAAGCAATACCTAAAACCTATCGAGTCCATGTCATGGTTTTAAATATACGTAGAAAAATATGTTAAATTTTTACAAACTTTGGAATTCGACCCTCCAACTCAGAGGCTCAGAAATGTGTGCACTCTTCAGTGACCCATTGATTGTGGTCAGTGTAAATATATAATGCTGCATATAAATTAAGTTTCTTAAATCTCCAAATAGAAATAGTAAATATATATGTACATACTCAAAATAATACAGAGCTAACTACTAGAGATTGACTGACTTTTATATGGACGCTGATTAAATAACGGAGGTCTAACTCTAAAGACTAATGGTTGTTTTATTCACCAATACCATTTGAAAAAAATTGCAACCAGCCCGAGCCTTGAACCCGAAATCCCCGCTTGATAGGCGTACGCGCTGCCAACTAGTCTAACGAGGGCGACAATAATACAATATATTCCCACAAATATGAATTTAATCAATTTGTGCACTGTGCATGAATTTTAATTCGCATATAAACTGTGTGCCATTCAACTCGCCCTGTGAGATCGGTCAATTGTCTTTGCTAGCGGCTGGTATCACGTAATCCGAGATTAAGCCGGCTTTTGTGTCAGTGGCGTCCGACTCTCTGGCGCTAGTGTGACAACGGTTGAGATTCCCTGCCAAAATCTCTCCAGATAACTTACGAATTGAAAACCCATAAAAACCCCTTTTGAATAACGGCGTTAAAGCGAGACCGCTCCGTCTCTGGTTAGCGGCAGAATAAGTAAAAGTTTGTGTTGCTAATCTTCAGATAGCAACAGACGCGCGCTATAAATTTTCGGAGTCAACCTTTCACCAAACCGATTCAAATTGATATCATCTTAGAAAGAAAACAAAAGTAATTTTACCAATCACAAAAAGGTTGCTCATGCGGTCCGTTGAGAAAAACTATTTCAATAAATTGCTCCTGACTGAGAGGGCTTGTCAATTCAAATGTCACATTCGATCGACATCCGTTTTCGAGGGGGTTCTCTTTCGAAATTCAATCAGGAAATTACAACTAAATTTCTCAATAAACTTTTAAAAGAAGTCGGTATATATAAACAAAATAATTTCAAGCTTCATTGTTTGGTTGGGAGACGAAGGAAGACAAACAATGGATTAGGATTACTCGTACAAGTGTGTAATGTGTTACGAGTAGTCGGATCTTCGGGTGCGGGCGTAATTTGTAACTATGCAATGATGTGTTTTGTTCACATACTCCACCTCACTCAACACGAAACAAAAAACAGTACACCTGATATAATAATATAATTAACTTAAGTAGAAAGCCATTAAATTGAAATAGTATCGGTTTTTAGACACTCAGATGAAAATAAACTAAAAAACGAACCGGTCTTGACTGTTCAAATATATTTCATGGAAATAAATTGTGTTATAATTCAAATTATATGAATTTTTAATCTTCGATATTCGACAACAATGTCGAAAATGATATATGTACTGAGATTTGTAACTTAATGAGTCAGACTCATCAAGCTACTAAGTATAATATCGACATTCTACAATTTTCGTCGTCTATACATACTCAAAACATACGAAGCCGGGGAAACTAAACTATTATACTCGGAATAAAGACATTAATATAACCACAAAATTGCGCAGTTCGAACAAAGATAAAAATAGTATTGAATAAACACGTAACTATTGCTAACCGTATACGTAAAATTTTGAGTGAAATTGAGATTAATCATTTTTAGTTGATACATTAACCACGGGGGATCAACGGCTCAAGTGTTGGACATCTTGACACTTATAATATTCCTAATATTTGAACGAATCGCTTCTATAAGTGCGAGCGAAACTTTACAACTCGAGTTATTATAATAGGCATTTGAGAAAGCAATCGAGAAGTAAATACATACGTCCACTGCGAAAGACATGCCGTTTTGAAGAACGTAATCACATGACTTGAAAGAAAAAGTGTTCTTTTGTTCAGAAACAAAATTAGTTCTACATTCAAATCCAAGTTGCACTCGATCGAAAATCTCGGCGACATCCATACGAGTATTTATCGACGCCTGTTCAATGCGGTCGTCTGAGTCATCGTCCGGCGGCAAATGCTATCGATTTTGTTCGTCGGAATTATTACGTAAATACGCGCTCGTCGGCCACGGTCCACCCCATGGGGGCAAAATGGAGCGAAGAACGGAGGACGGGGTAGAATGAACAACAACGTGAAATGTAGAAAAATTGAGTATGTATTTCGATTAGCTTGGATTCATTTATATAAATATAACGCCTCATAGGACACGTGACTACAATATGTCTTTCATCGCTATAAATGCAACCGTGCGCTTTTGTTAAAGCATATTGCGGTTTATGTTTTATTTTAGTTTGTGTTATTGTTAAAAATATAAGGAATTTGATAATTAAAATTATAACCCTACATTCGTTTGATATTGATTATATGCATATTTATTTATGGCAGTTGCTTTCATTTTTCATACAAAATGAATAATTTGTTACCTCAGTGGTAATAAGTATTCATATCCGTACAAGTATATAAAAAGACATTTTGTTAAAATTGGCTCGCATTATTTTAAATATAAATTGGAGTTTGTCGTATATTTAGCGAATATTTTCAATATTAAAATGAAACCTTTTCTTAGAATTTTCAAACCTAATACGAAGTGTGCGACTAGGTAATATAGAAATAAAATGAACATAAACTCCCAAATCCTGAAATTAATTGAACATTCCAATATGGTAAGTATGATTTGTTTCGCATCACAATACACAAGTGTGCACGTGCGCATGCATACTCGTATAATAGAAGAGCCTACATTTTGGGTATGTCGATTTTCCCATTCTATTCTCATTCCGCTAATAGAAATCTCACAATCTATCATCATTATACTTATATGTGCGGATAACCTCTTGGATTAAACAGCGGACGAATAGTGGATAATCGAGCAGCTAAGCACGGACAAAAGCGAAAAATTATTAAATGAATAATAATGTGCCGACAAATAATGTACGTACGAAACACTAAAGATTGAGAAAATGGACGAGAAGTATTTATTTTCTAAAATAAATATTGAGAAGCCCTGAATACGATGAGACCGAGTGTCTAGGTCTAGACGATTGTATTAGCCATTTGAAAAGGAACGAGAGAAGATTACAGAGAACTTACTGCAATGTTTGTTTGTTACTGCAAAAACGAGGAATTCGTGATATGGAGTAGGTTCAATTAGTTTTAGGCATATCAGAATATCTGCGCGTTACCATTATCATAAGCCCAGTTATTAAAATATAATTTTAACAACTGGTTAAAATAACACCCAATAACATTTTATAATGATGTATCACTGGAATCAAATAATAGTACCCTAATGCGGGTTTTATAAATAACCCTTAATATATTATCATTTTATTCTAACTTCACTAATTATTTCAAACCTTAAACAAAGCATTGTTCAATATTAACTACATCACCAAACACCCAATAAATAGAAAAAAGAAACCATTTGTAAAATGAATTATCATAACTTACGTACATATTTGCGATACGAGTTGATTTTTAATACGAAACGGTACATCGTCCGTCACGGACGTGAGGTGATGGACTGAGAATGGTGTTCGAGTCTTGTCACGAGCGTTGATACATGACAGGAAAGAGATACGAGTAAAATCTATGGCGGACAAGCGTTAGGCGGTGTTATTTGATTCCAGAGGATCCTGCACAATCACTTTCGGGAGGCTCGCATTGAACGAAGCAGAATACAGAAAATGTTAAAAAAAGTTTATATCATCACTGAATTGTTAATATGCACAAACATTTTGTATCCGCTCTAAGATGTGTAAGCATCAAAAATGGATGAATAAATAATTTTAAATCAGTCGCTCCTTACAACTCTCATATCAAAAGCGAAACGGTGACCATACACACGGTCGTTTTTTTTATACTTACGTTTTACCTTGCTACTAGATCGTTCGTCAAAGTATTCAAGGAAAAATAACTGAAACAATAATTTGCAACGGAGATACTTTTTTCTCCACACGCTAATACTCACAGCCGTCTTCCTGCCATTTTTTTTATTTCATTCGACTCTACTCTTTTTTCTTCATGTGCATAGTGGATCTGCACGGGATGGTATTACAATAGTATACGTTATAGAGCGAAAGAAATTTATAGGGGTCGCTGCTACACATGAGTGGCAAGAACTGCCCTGGGCATCCGATGTGCTGAATACTCGAATCAGTTTGACCGTCCAAGTAAGAAGCCGATGAGTTCATGTGCATTCGCTACACAAAAAAGCCGGAAGTTCAATCGTAGCAATATACAAAATAAAAATAATTTTTAATTATGTAATATAAAAAAAAAACGTGGAAGCAATCTAAATTGGTACGTTAATTTTCTTATGACATAATTGAATTCAAACTATAAATAAGTAAAGGTAAAAACTTTAATTATGTTAAAAGGCAATATTAATTGGATTTACTGTGTTTCAAATGATTCAGTAGTGCAACGTAGTCAACGAGGGAGTTAAACGCATGCATCGATCGAAAAACTCGACACCGTGTATTACAATATTTCAATTATACGAAGATGAGATGAATTGATGAGCCTATGGCTCGGAACCAGCGGACCACCGATATGTGAATCGATCGAACATGTGACATATTTTGAAGTTTTATAAACATAACATGACCACGCATATGAGAAAAAATAAATAAACATTGCATCTTAGAAGACGCAAACCGCAGACATGGATTGCTTGTTCTCTTCAGAAAAATCGTGTTTTGCACGGCGTGTGGCCGAAGTTCACAAATATATATGTACGTATAAATATTCTATACTATAAAGGTACTCATTTTTCAACTATAATTTTTTAATATTAATATTAATAAACTATGCACGGTTCTACACTATAGCGATTCTGCAAACGAGGCTAGTCCAATGTGTGAGTGAATGGAAATAATTCCTTGACTAAACTAAGGCCCGTCTTTGATTATGGTCAATGACGAAGAGTTTTTAGTAATTGAGTTATTACTAAGTACCGTAAAAAGCAAAGCAGTCGGTCAACTCTCATAGAGTTCAGGTTAATATTAATATTTAAAAAAAATATTTTTCAAAAAGCGTATTGCTTATAATTATATTTTAACACCGGTGAAACAAATTGAGCACGTGATTGAATAGCCCTGACAGAGAGGGTTTGATTTATTTGAATCGATTTCATGCAAATGCAGTTAATTGAGATATACAGCCTGGACATAACAGATTTAACCCCAATTTCATGTTTAAAATGCCTCTATTAAATTTATAGCCAAACACATAATCAATATTGATGCCATACATACACGATGAGTATACACAGTATAGTTGGAAAGGTTTCGCAATAATAACACAGTTTTTAAACTGATTAACTGGTCAAAAATGTATCTAAAAATGCTGTAACAGACGAGACCGGCTTTGATTTTTTTAAAATATTTTGTGGAAACATACTCGTAACCATAAAACCTGTGGAAATTTTGTTATATGACATCGTTTAGCCCTAATAAGCATATATAAATGAACCAATTGATATCAAACTTTTCAACCAATAACAAATACACATTTATCATAAAGATAAATTACCCATTAAAGAAGCGTGATAACCGTATGTCCTGTTCTTAATTAAACTATGAATTGGTAAATTATAAAGAATTATAAACTAAATAGAGAGAATTGTCAGCCCATACTGGCAGATCGATTGAGAGTTTTGACATTTTTACACATTAAGCATCGCCCCGATGCCGACGATCGTCTTGTGTATTTTCTAAAAATAAATATTAAATTAATCATTAATTATTTTATGTAAGATTGCGGTTTTAATCGAAATACGCTGAAAGGTCTGCCAATTGAGAAACTGTGTTCAGTTATCAGTCGGTCGACTTCTTTTTAAAAACTCAAAAGCCCCTTTGAACGCAACACTATATCAGTATAATGGCTTCCCCACAGAACTTAAACTATTTTTTTAACATACATTGTTCATAATATTTCCGGAGATTTTTTTAAAGAAAAATATTTACGAGCGCATTAGATTTCAAATGACGTGTATGTATGTGTACGCGGCTTCCAGGCATTTCATGATTGAATTACCCTTTGTTGGATGGAAACAGCAGGTTCACACAATTCATGAATTTTTCATTCAAAGCTGTTCCAATGGGCTTTAAAGAAACTAATCGAGAAACATTAACACAATAATACCGTTCCAATAAATAAAATAGGTACGGATGACTTGGAATGTATGACAAAAATGGCTTTACATCGTTTAAAAGCTTTCGAAGTAAAACATTTTAAAGTTCTTCTTTAAAAAGTTTTTCCCGATGGTCTCGTGGATAGAGCATGAGCTTCAAGCTGGTTCTGAAGCGTAAACAGCGGGTACCAGTTTCGTAATCTACTCGTAGGTCCTAGATGCATCAATAAAATAGCAAACAGGACTATTTTCAGCAAGTCTTTCAATTATTATTCTACGTATACAAATCTAGTTGCGACTCTATGTATTTGTTTGACGTGTTTTATGTTAATTATGTTTAACGAAATCAAGTCATGACAGCGTGTGACTGGTTGGTTTGCTCATATACTTCGATAATTTTTTACCTGAAAATCTAGAATAAATGAAGACAAATTCATCCCAAAATATCACATGATTAAATGATTAGGATTAAAAATAATTCTTTGAAGTTTATAACGAATGAACGTACTAATTGAACAGTAGAACCTTATATTATATGTTGTTGCTGTGCTTCGCTTATGTCTAGCAAATAGAGCTACGCGTATATGTATACGGTTACATCATAACGACGTTATCCGGAATATTGCCGAGCGAGCAATCGGCGGACCTTTATGAGAGCTCATCGAACCATTCCGACCTGAATTAGCGGTGACCATTGCAATTTTGCAATGTATGTCATTTTTGACATAGTCATCATAGGACTTCTTCTTATATCGGTTTCGTATAATGGAGCATCTGTAGCAAGGGTGGAATAATTATGTCGCTCCATTATAATCAAAAATAATAACACACTTATTAGTACTCCCAAAATATTGCCAAAAAGAACGTCTAAGCTCTTATTTAAAAATATAACATAGATAGAAATAAAGTCAGTTTAAATATGTAGTAATTTTGAAAACCACCTCTATGAGGATCAAACTTTTAGAACATTTTCTCCGTATACGAGAACTTCATACATTTCTGGCACCCGCAATTTGCCATGAAGAATTTTAACAGTAAACAGTTAGATTTTAAACAAAGGTTTTCACAAGAGTTCTCTAGTATTCGCTGGCTAAGACAAAACTGAAAATAAAGTTTTAAAAATGGTTCATCTAAACAATAGAATAGTTAATAATTTTATGTTGTTCGTCGATCCGGAGAAAAGTATATTTTTATAATCGTCATACAAAAGATGTCAAAGCTTTTGCATTATATATACGAGTATATACTTTCTCGGGAAATATACTTACTTTAAATTTTATAAGCCAACATCAAAATATGAGGTTGATTGATAACAAATAAGCACCCAACAATTGACAGGGTAAGACCCTTGGTCACCCGACACCGTCCGACAGTGTATGCGCACAGAATTAATCAGATTAGAGAAGGCAGAATCTCGTTTTGCTATTAATTTGTGCAATAACACGCGAACGAGCGACTATGAGCGCCCTTCTTATATAGCTACTAAACACTGAGTCCGGTATTCGATATTATACTACCACCACACCACACCTGCTACGTTTGCCTACTGCAAATAGGAGATGCGTATTAGATTTGGTTAATCGGGGTTTTCTATATGACCTTTCTAATTGGTGTAGATAGAAAAGAAATCAAAATTTCGAATAACAAATTATTATCGATAACCAAATAAATTTAATATCTAACTGGATTTTTCTTTAACGGGAGGCAGGCGTTCTTTACACATTGCAGTTTCTGGCAGTAGTTTTTATTTTGTTCCGTGTTACGTTTTACAAATTATCTCCAAAAAATGATGACTGAATGAACTGAAATGGATAATGAAAAAATGATATGATGACTATATTGAAACAAGAACATTTCGAAAAAATCAATCAATCAAAGACCCTCGATTCCAAATCTAATGTTATAATAATGCGTGTTTCAGAAACAACCAACAACGGTTTGACTGCTAGACATTTTGGAATTGCTGAAAATAATGTTGGAAGTTGTTGATTGCATAAACAAGACTCCACAAATGAATATGAAATTAAACTAGACATTCTGGGTGCTAATGGGATATTTCACTTTAACCTACCTGGTCATGTCGTTTAATTAATTATTTATTTTTTGTAAAAAAATGTTTTTTCCATATAGAGGTGATTGCATTACATAAGATTTAAAAAATCCAAAAGCGAGTTAAAAAGAGTGTCGCTTATAATCAGGGTATTATAATCGAACCAATACGGTTATCTAAATACATGTTTCGTTGATATTTCAAAAAAGAAGCATTATTTTAAGATGGATATTTTACAATTATTCGTGTGACCTTATCGTTTATTTATATTCAAAAAAACTCCATTTAAACTGACCTGCAAACCTGCATTGTAGGCGTTTATTTTCATTGTCTGCACAATTACGGCGAGTACAAAACATATTCTAGTAATTAAAGAGCTGCGCAAATACATGATAATGCATTGAATTAAATATTAATTAGTAACATATAATGCGTACATTGTATTTTTTTTAAACCGAGTAATGGCCATCGGCCAAAGCATGTGGACATCATGCCGGTATTTCGTGGCTCTCCCGAATACACTCTGCAGATGGCATTTAACGGTCTCTCAGGATGACGGCATCCAGTCGGTTCGAAGAGCGTGCTCGGTTGAGATACGATTCAGGCAATTTCAGTACATGGCTAGCCCGAGTCCAATGTCTTATTTTCTGAACTAAAGATACAGATACGAGTAGGATGTTATTTATATTATATTTAAAAATTTGAAATCGAAAGACTAATTAAATTAACAAAACTAAAACATTTTCGATGACACGTTAAATTGATTAAGAATGTTCAATATTATTATCAGTTAACAAACAGTAAATAAAGGTATAATGTACACTGTCCTACTGAGCGCTGGGCTACTGATACTTCGGCTGAAACTCATTCCCGGAACGTAAATCGACCGTAACAACCGAATATTAAACATAACGTACATTCGTCGAACAAACAACGGCCTCAATATGTCAAATAGGCTGAAGAGCCTGCTCAACGCATGGCTACAGCTACAGAGCAGCGCGACCGCACATTAGCGAGCAAATTTAGCTGATTTGCAGTCAGATGCATACCACTCGTGATGCATGTCCATGTACAGTATTTTGTTCTGCCGCTGAACAGACTCGGCCTAAAACAAACGGTTATGAAACGTGAGAGTAACGATTACACAAATCTGACTATTTGTGAGGAGCGCTATGTAATCAATTACGGAGATTGCACAACTTTTCACGTACGGAAGAATAAAAGTAAAAGAGGGTTTGTGATTTTTTCATTTCAAGTGCATTGAAAAATATACTAATATTATAGAATGATTGAAAAATATCTTTGGATTAACTAGTCATAGCGAGTCCATGACGCTTCATAAACCTGTAGCACCAACCAACTACACCCTTAAAGTCTGTTAAGTTCCACTGTAACGCTAACTTACGAGCGCGTATTTGAATCATTTTTGTATTAATTCCAATGCCATTTTGACAGTGTCCTTGAATCCATTTCAATACGTCATCTTCTAGTTTTGGCCATTTTGAATTCAGTCCTCTATTTGCACATTTAGTCTTCCTCGTTTTTTTAAGTTCTCCTTTATTAGCCTCTCGCCTTTAAAACCATTCGCCAATCGCGAATGGTTTTGTCTGTTGGTGGAGGGGCGAAATGCCGCTCAGCTGCTTTGTTTTCATGTTCTTCTGCATATGATATTACTTTCAATTTACAGCCCGCATCATATGAATACCTTTTATTTTTTTTCACTGCGAAACTAGATACTAACAAAAATATTGTACTGTTACCGATAACACAAATCACTTTCAATTCAAGT
>JAPMAG010001709.1:0-12048 GCA_036584685.1 Rhyacophila sp. Rhy_31_5
TTCATGATATGCCTAGGAATTTCATGATCTGGCGAATTATACGATCGGGCGGCGAATTACATATTAGTAATATAAAGTGTTCAGTTTTAAACCTCTGGTAAACTAAACCCCCATGACTTTGCTATATGGAGACTACTCCACTTTGATATCTAGATATCACATGCCAATATGTATACATATTTTAATTGTTTTTTTATAAACTGTACTACAATAAATAAAATAAAATGATCTATACTCTTGAGTATAATTAAAGATTTAACTTTAAAATGTTTTTTTATTTATTGACGTTAATCCTGTTATAATTAAATGGTTTTCATTGAACCAAAACATACTTATTTTATGTAGGAAAAGTATTAATAGAAAACTAAATATATTCATAATACATAAGAAAACAGCAACAATTTACAACAGATATTAAATATTTTGGCTTTGGTGCAATCTAACGAATCGTATATTCAAATTCAATCTCGCATACAAAATCCATACCAGCGTGTGGTGCCAACTTTGGTTTCTTGAAAATCTAGGCATTTTTCATATGTAAATAATTAGAACCGTTTTTATTACAGACGAAATAAATTTGACTTCCATGCCCATAAAGGTTATTTTAACTGTAAGCTATAAAAACATGATATTTTTATATAATTTACCAATATAAGGTTTCGACATGTAAAGATTCTTTAATATTAAATGCAGTATTTTCTATTTTTTATTCCTAAACCTTTAGATGTCGTTTTAATATACTTATAGGATCAATGGCATAGCTATAAATTTTGAGCCCTCGTGCAAAATTTACGCAAAGACACCCTCCTTTACATATTTTTTAAAAAAAAGATGAAATAATTTTGTTTAAGTACCTAGTCAGTGCATTACAAATTAGGATGTGGCCAGGTTTAAGATAGTAACTGAAATAAACAATGCGCATATTATTGTGAACAGTAAAAACAAATAAGTATTTGTCCGAACATTTCGACTCTGAGACATGACTCATAACTTGTTGGCTCAAGGCGCCAAGAAATTGAGACATTACGGTACGATTCATTTTTACTACTGTCGTTGGACTGTGGATATTAGTATATATCATTACTGTAATGCAGAATTATTCAACGACTTAGACTTTTACATGAGAGCTGTTTAAAATATTAGAATGCATAGATTTTTCTGAGTATTTTTTTTAGAAAATTTTAGTATATATGGGATACTCGCAATGCCATGGATAAGTATGTCATGCATCACTTTTAGTGTGGAATGCAATTTTACTTCAAATAGGATATTCAGTGTATGGATAAAATAAGAGCAGTGGCGTAGCTAAAAATCTTGGGCCCTTATGCAAAATTAACTCAATGGTTCCTCCTCACATGATTGAAAAAAAATATATGAAATTATTATCCGTATCTGTTAGTACCCATTGTTTATTTACATAAACCTATACATATATTAAATTTTATCGTTTTAAAATTTATTCTTTGCCAAATGTGGTTTGCAAAATCACTAATAAGTTCTTTAAGCTCTATTTTCGATACATGCTCGTGTTCAATGCCTAACAATGCTAGCCATGAACAAGTATGCCATACATCGCTTTTAGTAGGAAATACAATTCTACTTGAAATCAGATATTGAGTGTAGACAGATTAAGAGCCTTTTAGTTATTGAGGGCCCTCATGCTTTGCATGAGTTCGCTATGAGGCAGCTACGCCACTGCTTAAGGGCCCTTTGATCAGCGAAAGCCCTTATGCATTGCATGAATTCGCTATGAGGCAGTACGCCACTGTATATGATTGAATTCTGTAATTATCTGAAGTACGTGGACAAATAAAACACTTGACACAAAAAGCTTTTATATCTCAGGTTTTACAACAGTTTTTCATTTATAAACAGTATAATTTTTCATTAATATAAAGACAAAAATACATTTTTTTACCAAAAACAACTGTTACTGAAATAAAAATTTGATACATTCATTGGATATGTCAACTGTTATTAAGTTGTATTTATTATACAATGTGTTATAAACTGGTTCAGAAAAGCTTTATAGCATAACTATATTTGTATCACAACATTAAAATATTGGTGATTTTATTTGTATAATTTGTAAGATGAAAGAATTTTTCTGTCTCCGTTATTTCACGTTGACTAATTTCCACTGTACGTTTATAATACATAATGTGATGACACTTGTAACACATATGTATATAAAAACAAAAAATATCATACGTTTAATATAAGGTGGGATAAACATGTTATAACGTGATAAATAAAAGTTCCTTTTCTCCCGTCTAATTTTGTTTTGATTTGATATACTACCTACACTATATTGCTAAGTCAGATGAAATACGCGCGCTCTCGTAGCGGACGGGGAATCCAAACGGTCACCGGGGAATACTTGTAATGCATTTCACATGGCCATATGAAAAAAACAAGTATATAGAGTAAAGGTAAAATATATTTACACATTTTTTTTTACTAATATATTTTTAACAACATGTTTTAATGCCGTTTATTTGATGTTTTTGAACCTACTTTCTATATATTCAGATTTTTAGTTTATTTCAGTCATTTTTACATATCATAGATACAACAAATTATTGGTTCAACGCATTTAATGTAAAAAAAAAAAAAAATTAGTACAGTAGCTAAAAATACTCAAAAGTTATAAAATATCGACCGTGTTTAGGTAAAAAGTAGTAACCCTCATATAGCAAATTTTACAGGAGACACAAAAAACATATTTTAATAATTTTTAGTCAAGGTCACAGAAACTTGAAGTGTTTGATGATGAACAAATAGGTGTTTCATTTTTCTGATCTGATAATTAAGAAGTCATTAAAGAAACGTCTTCAAAATTGACGTTTAATGCTTTTTTCATTTTTATACAAACTTAGAAGATCGCTTTTTATCACAATCTAATGCTGAATTTCGAAAATAATTCAACATTTTTGGCTTAATTCCTTTGACAGAACGTGAAATTAGTTGGTACATTGTGATTCTCAAATAAAAGCACTTTTTAAAAGACTGATGGTTACGTCCTTTTATTTTAGCAGGCGATATATTTATATGTCTACTGATTGAGTTTAACAGAAGATGTCACTCAAAAGTAATTATAAGAATAGGATTTGCTTGAACTCACTCTCGCTCAAGTGGAAGATATCGAAAGTCGATATAATTACATTGAATATAATCGTTGCCTTCCTTAACAATACATGTTATTGAAAACAATTTTAAACTATCCATATAATTGAATAAAATGATAAGTATGTAATATTGTGTTATTACTTTATACATATATACTCGTAAATATAGCCTCTAGATACTTTAAGTAAATATAATACTAAAGCGTAATGTATGTTTAAAAAATAATAATTGAAAATTGTGACATATTTCTATTTGCATTCTGAAATGTCAAAAATAAAAGAAAACTAAATTTTCAAATGCTATGATCATATTATCGTAATTTGATCTGCTACAGATAGTATGTATATACTCGTATATGATATATAAATCAGAGTGGTGATATAAAACATTCACCAATTGATAGATAAAAATAAAGTCAATAATACCCATCGCAATTTCTATTTCTGCAATTTTAAGTGGGAGACTATCTCGATACTGTCTAAGACTCGAACAGAAATTCTAAAACAGAAAAATACTAATTTATTATCTTATCTGTATTAGTTTACGCGAGAAATCAGCTCTCGTCCAAGCCTCATACCAAATATCTGACACACTTCGTCATTCAAAGAATCGAATATAATAATAACTACATAGAACTTCTAAAAATCCTGTATAGCATATTTCAAACCTAATAATAAATGTTAAAAAAATTTACTGTTAAAAAATGTAGGTTACGATATTTTTCTTGGTAACGTTTAAGTCCTGCCAAATACTCCATATATATAAATAATACACCCTCGCAATTTTGTGAATGTGTGCATTGATAGCGTACGTGTGTTTTGATTGAGTATATGTATAGGCCGGTGCGTAAGTATGTTAGTGTATACCTCCGCGTTATTGATCTAATCCCGCGCGAAAGGCCATATTGGCTGCGTAAAAAGACCGTCTCCGCAGACGTGCTGTCGTCCCGCTCGTACTTGTGATTTTCCGAAATGGATAAAAAAGGACGACGCGTCCTAAACGAGGTGGGAAATCCTCGAATCAGGGGTTATAAAATTGATATTTTTATTCATATAAATACGATTTATTATAGAAACAAATAAATAAATAACGAATTATTAGTATACTTTTATAAACTTCTTGAAAATGTTTTATAGCATTTTCTACTATTGATCAATTGAAACAAAACATCTTGAGCCACTTGTGGAATATTTGCTTATAACTATTGAAAATTAAAGACCGTTGCTTTATTGCATTTATAAATATGATATGAAAAGGCGTGAATAAGTTATTTACCTAGATTTATTACGACAACTATTTACTATACCCATTTATGCATAGGGTCCGTCATTGTAACATCAAATATGTATTTTAATATAGAAATTGAATTTATTTTTAAATTTATCAAGCGTATTCAAGAAAAACTGGCCCACAAGAAAACATATCGGCAGACAGTCCCACATTAATATAGTTTCAATATATACTCGTATATGAACTCTGGAACAATCGTCTAGAAAAAAATATGTAACTCTGAATCTCGCAAATAGATTAAAATTTTTACCAATTACCAACATAAGGTAATACCTGGATCGGTTGATAATGATGAACTTCGCGAGAAATGTAGCTGTAACATTAAACCAAGGAAACTCAGGTAGGTAAGATATGTTGTTAAATGCAATAATCTAAAACTCTCGAGAAGAAAAGAATTACAGTGGGCACTGTACCTGTATAATCCCCGATTGGTATATGAAAACGTCACTAAGAATAGAGAAATGTTACATGTAAATGACTGAAAGGAAAGTGTTATAAATATAGAAACCTGCAGAAAAGTTGTGTAGTCAATTATGAACCTAAATGAATTATAGTTCTAAATAATAAATATATTAACAAGTAACGAATCAATATATGCGATTTTAGTAGTAGTGACAAATAAAAAAGTATAGTCAAATTCTTTGCATTGATTTGAATTGTTGTGTATCGAAGATTGGTAAGAATTTTGTTTATTTATGAGTGAGTGGATTGCAGATTTGTTTTTCTTCTTCAAACATTTACTCATGTGTATTTGCATCCAGGATATAAAGCCAAAATAGTTGAGCACAATTTTAATCAAACAATAATTCAAAACTCGCAGTTTGCAAAGAATTTTTATCTTGCAAAGGTTTCATATACTCCGTATTGGAGCGTATATGGCATTAAATTAAATTATAAAAACGTACGCAGTTAAAATAGCGTATTGATATACGAGTATTTATTATTTTACTAGAGAATGATACGGAAAAATCTGTCTTTATCTGAAACGTCGAAATTACTGATAAAATTCATGATACGTTTAATTTCAGCGGTATTCAATTCAACTTAGTTATTGATGGCAGTATATTGTATACTAATAGGCGTAAGATAAATACCCTATTTAAAGCACGCTAAGCTTATGATTTTATATTTTTATCATGACCTAACTAGGCTTGAAAATCCGAAACGAAAAAAAATATATTGATACCATATATTAAATGAATTGAGTATCTAATTTTGAAATATGTTTATAAACTTAATGCTATTATCTATTCTGTATCATATTAATATATTTTGCAAAAAAAACTTACCAAAAAAATAAATTTTGAGAAAATAATTGGTTTTTGTTGGAGATTGACCATTTTCTTTAAGTCTTTGACTTGAATTATATGGAAATATTTAAAAAAAATGGTGGCCGAATGTTTGATTAAAAAAATACAATGCCTACTATATTATTTTGTCATGAATAAGTAGAATTGCTAGGGGTTTCTCAAATTATGATTTGCAAGATTTTTGTCAGATTATTAAAACTAACATAAATAAATATGATTCTACATTTATCGTATGCAATGTAAAACAAAAGAAAACCTTATTGTGACGTTTTGCTTTCAAAGAATTATAAATCCGATAATTGAACTTGCCATACTTTCTAAAACTCGTACAAAGAAAATTTGCATGCAATGTCACAAAATTAAAATCATATAGAATATACAAATAACTATAAAACATTTTCATTTAAATTTTCACACAAATTGATGAAAATCACATCTATTTACTACAACCGTTGTTGAGATAATTATTAAAAACCAAAATATTGTTTATTTTTTTCTAGTTTTCGCAATAAATAATCGTGTCATAAACTTGTAAAACCTACATTACAAATAATTTTTATTACAGATATTTCTTTTTCTGAAATTGGAGTTTTCTTTTATTTTCTAAACGTACCATAAAGAATAAAAATCTATCTGTTATAAAGATGGCAATACCATGGAATTCATTTAAAATTATAATATTCAAACGACAAAAGGTCGACCGGTGTTGAAAGCGGTTGTATAGTGGTATTCAACTATATATATGCATGTGTGTGCTCATCTATATGCAGTTTTAATTATTTGTTTGTCAGTATATTAGTTACAATTAGTTTTGTGCTTGCCTGCACTTCTCAACACGCACACATACATACTGTGCATGTACGACTTGAAAAATACATAGACAGAACCGCACAGATTAATGAATACTACTATACTCGTAATAAAAAACCATGAAAGAAATTTACGAAAACATATTTCGTTTAATTGAAATTGTTATAGATTTTTTATTGCAGAATATTTTGTAAAACCAATTAAGCATTTCAGGACTTTGGTCATAAATCCAATCATAATATGTTTCAAATTATTTTTTTCCCTAAAGTGTATATTTCAATAAATCCAATAAGCGAATGTTAACATTATAAAATAATATAATATAATTCAGTATAATATAAAAATATATTATAAGAATCGTCCATGAGAACGGAAATTATTCCATAATAATATAATGTATTTTGTTTCGTACACGCAACTCTGTAATCAAATCCCATTCTTACATTCAATTTCAGTGCGTATTCAAAAGACTGATTTCATTTCCGCCATATTTTTTTCTGTACATATTCGATTTTTAAAAACACTACAAGTTTTACCATGCGTTTGGTTTGAGCATCCCTGCCGGCGATGCGATATTTATCTCCCTCCCGCTCATGCAAGTCTGGACGGGTTGTGATGGAAAGAGTGAGACGTCATAAGGTGTCTCGTCTGAGTTTGACGTGCTGTCTACACGGTGTTGCCAGCCGACTAGTCAAGTGGTATGCGTTTTTTATTTCGTAAAAATCGTACACGGTGAACCGATGAATATTGACTGGTAATTAGTGTATTTTACTCCTCATAATATATTATAACAATCCTATTTATTATTTCAATAACATTTAAGTTTTTAGATATGCACATGAGCACAATTTACAATACTTATTAATTTATAAATATTTTTTAAAATGAAATTCATTAGTTCAGAGTTTGTCTTTTTAAGAATTTAAACAAACAAAGTATGTGTAAGTCTTTACTTTTTTATTCAAAGATTTGTTATTCCTTAAGAAGCCAAAAAATGTTTCTTTACCCCGTAATAACATATCTAGTGTAAAATTGTTGTAATGTCAAATGTTTAAGTGCAAATATTGAAGATTCTGATGATCACTTTTGATTCAATATAACTTATTAAGTGAAATATTTACAATGTCCGATAAACTCAATTATTTTGTGTGAAAATTATATACATATATAAATCAATAAAAAAATATGCTAGGTCTCAAAACTTTAATTATACATAGTCAATTGTTGTAGGTGAGTGGATAGTGCATTCCACTCATGAGCCAATAGTCTAGGGTTTACATCCCATAACAAGCAAAATTGTACAATTTTTTTAAAATGTACTTTTGAAACCAGGACATAGGCCAAAATGGATAAACTAATAACTGACAGTTGTGACTTGTAAAAAACTGTCGAAACAATCTTCACATTATGGAGATCCATATGATGCTTCGCTTTGATGGTGATATCATTAAAAGCGTCAGTTCTAACCTAAAATAAATACCTATATATCGTCTTTTTTAAAATGTTAGAAGTGATATTATGTTTTATAAACGTATTTATATATTTCATACATTCTACATACAACTTTATTTTTTTAATAATCTCCAATGATTTTTGCAAATTTAGTGTTTTCTGATGGAATCAATTTATTAGCTTATAAATGAACATAAAATCAATATAATGTACATTTTTATATAAAATTTTATCTTACTTAAATACAAAATATTTTCATTAGATTCGTTATGTTTTATTTTTGCTGGTGAAAGGTTTTGTGAACCTTTGTAACGTAAAAGTGTTATTGATATTTTGTTGCAAAAAAATAGCTGTAAAGCCACCATTAACTTTATTATATTAACATTCAAATAACGATTTCTTTTTAAAAATAATATAGGACAGTTATAGAAAAAAATGAGTTTATTGGCTATAATTAAAAATAAAGTAAATCGATATTTTCATACCTAGGTTTTATATATTTGAACATAATATAATATTTACCTAAAACATAAAATAGATTTAATATTTCAATGCTTAGATCACGCAAAAAATGCAGCAATATTTATGTACTTAAATGACAATTTAATTAATTTTCAATTAAATAGAAATTTTATCGGTAAAATCACTGTTTTCACTAAATGCAATATTTCGATATATTGTGTTGCATTTTCGAACAGACTGTATTTCAAATCGCCCACGCATTTTCCATTGCCCACGCTCTACGTATTATTTTCCGTTCAAATTTCAAATGCGCGAAAGACGTCAGAGGACGAAGGAGTCCGAACGCGGCCGATGTTCGAGTTAGCCGGTTCGGAAGCTTTCGGGAATCGCAAACGGGACCGTTTGCGATAGTGGAGAATGACCCCACTGCGCATGCGCTAAATGTATGAAAGAAATTGCATTAGTTTATAATATGCTTCACGTAAAAGCAAAATATATTAAACATTTATTGTAATTAATATGTGTTTATTTCTATAGGATAGTTGACCACAATATTATAATGAAAGGCCAGGCCTAGGTAATGTTTTACTTTGTTCAAATATAAAATGTATGAAATATGAAAAACAAGACTTAAACTTAAATATACAGAAATAATCTTGATAATTATAAGATTTTTTCTCAATAATGAAAATATTAAACATTTAAATCGTGTTAGTTATGAAATAATGTTTGATTTAAAACTTAAGGGCGAAGAAACATGAAAAAATCATGCGGTTTTTTTTTTAAATATGTTACTTTAAAAATACTTGAAACAGTAACCTTAAACCAAGAATTTTTCACTTATATCAAGGCTGAGCTCTTAAAGCAATAAACATAACACAAAGTAAATGTCTTCAGAGCAGCAACAAGACTCAGGTGAAGGTATTGTTAAATACGATGATTTTAAGTTCTTTTAAAAGAACCCAAATACAATAGCCTAGCTAAAAATTTTGACCCCTAATACAAAATTTACACAAATACATGATTTTTAAAAAATAAGATGAAAAATTATCTGTATTTGTTCGTACCTACTATTATTTACATACAACTATAAACATAATAAAACATTTCGATTTCGAGTTATGATTCATAAGTCGTTGGCTCAAGGCACCAAGAAATTGAGACATTAGCGTATGACTCATTTTTATCACTACTGTATCGTCGATATTAGTTATACGAACATATCGTTTCTATAATGATTTTTGTGACGAACCTTTTTTCTTTTTACAAATTTTTAGTAGATATATATAATATGGACAAGTATGCCGTACATTACTTTTAACAGGAAATTCAATTCACTTGAAATCGGATATTGAGTGTAGTGTAGACAGATTAAGGGCCCTCTGGTCAGGGTGTATGAGTTTAATGTGAGGTAGCTACGCCACTTCACCGGTATTATAGTATTAACAATTATTATTTATGAGTAATACTTGTTCATTATCTACATTATTTTGGGTGTAAATCTCTGCTATAAATACATAAATGGATAAACATTTAAAATGTTTTGGGACCAGCACTGTATTCGTTCCAGTAATCATTAGATTGCTAGTCGGATATGCTGCGTAGTCGAACTGAACGTAACTAACTGAAAAAAATGATATTATAAATTACCATACCGACTGCGTTTAGTTAAAAGGGAGTAACCCTTACAAAACAAATTTTACAGGAGGCACAAAAAACGCGTTTTAATGATTTTTAGTCAAAGTCACATTAACACAAAGTTGAAGTGCGTGATGACCAATAAATTGGTGTTTTATTTTCCTGATGAAGAAATTTGTTAAAGAAAACTCATTAAAATTTATGTTAAATGCTTTTTTCCTTTCCATATTGACTTTGTAGATCATCTTTTTTTCAGAATCTAATGTTGGATTTTGATAATAATTCGGCATTTTTTTCTTAATTCCTTTTGACAAGACATGTATTTAAAAGTGTACATTGTGATTCTCAAATAAAAGCACTTTTCAATAAAACTGACGGTTATGCCCTTTTACCTAAACAGGGTCAATATGTATTACATACTTGTGTTTATAATTTTATCCCCTGCTTGCTTGAAATTCAACGAAGAGTTATCAAGCAAGTTTTTCTTCTACATTATATGTAAATACATGCCAAGTAAAACGATTGAAATCAATATGACATAGTTGACTTTTGTGATGTTATCTGGGACACTAATAAAAATCTATCTCCAGTGATAAAAATACGTCTTTTTATGTACACTTTGAGAGTGCGGACCTGAAACGCTATCGCAATATCTTCTCCAATCTTCTAGAGCCCTTCGCCATTCCGCCCTCCAGTTTAATGTATGAGGGCATGAACCTATCGCAAAAAGGCTTATAATATTAGGGTAACTGTAATTTAAGTATTTTTACGACGTGCAGAAATCTTTTTTACGTTTGTTCAGTTGTTATTTCCTGTAAAGTAGATAGATGATTTCACACATTAAATATAAAAGCTCAAAATAAAATTCGACTGAAAATGTTTAAGAAAGTTTTGAGACTTATTTTTAGTATATAATGTATTTCAATAGAAAACAGTTAAATGTTCAAATGGTATTGCCTTTTTATTTTTACGTGTGATATTATTTTAATGTTTTAATGTAATTATTATATTATTTATTTGAAAACATAGTTATTTTATACAATTTTTCTAATGGGTTTACACGGAGTAGCTTCTGTTTGGTAAATTATTTCGGACTGACTTAGAACTGTGTCCACTCCCTGTCAAACAGCAAAGAGAGTCGAACATTGTAAAAATAATCTTAATTCGTTTATAATAACATGCTAGGAGTGGGGGTACGAATACATAACACTATAACCAAATGTATATACTACAAACCTTTTTACATGAAAAACAATTCAGTTGAACTTATAATTCTTTTTTTTTATTCACGTACAATTTTTTACCCTTTAAATTTTGATATTTACTTTATTAGCCGTAAAAACATTATACGAACAAGTTTTTCATACTTTTAGACTTACGCGTGCAACCTAACTAATATTTTTTTAATATCAAACACATATATTGTACTATTACTAAAATTATTAAATATTTTTTTATAAGATTTTATATTTTAAAAAACAATTTTATGCTAAGTAATAAAAAACGGTCATTAATTGCAATATTGACTCAAGTATTCTCTTCATGAATTATCTGTTTTTGACAATTGTTTATCGCAGGTCACAGAAAATTATTTTAAACTACATTTTTGCATTACTTAATAGAAGATTACAATTTATAACTTACACGTACACTAAATAGCATTTATATATATCGACCGTGTTTAGATAAAAGGAAGTAACCCTCATAGAAGAAATTTTACATGGGACACGAAAAACGTGTTTTAATGATATTTAGTCAAAGTCGCATTAACACAAATTTGACCTATCAATTGGTGTTTCATCTTCCTGATCTGATAATTAATAGAATTAAAGAAAAATCATTAAAATTGACATTTAATGATTTTTTCTTTCCACACAAATTTGTAGATCGTTCTTTTTTCAGAATATAAAGCTGAATTTCGATAATAATTCGGCATTTTCGGCTTAATTCCTTTTGA
>JAPMAG010001711.1:0-12045 GCA_036584685.1 Rhyacophila sp. Rhy_31_5
ATATCGTAAAATATGCAAAATCATTTACACGAGATTTCATATATGTACAAGAACAGTAGTTGGTAAAATTATTGTTTGAAAAATTAAACCAAAACCATTACAAATTGAATTTAGTTTTTTTTTGCCTCAGATTTCTCGCACCAATGTTGTAAGGCAGTTTTTAAACGTATCTAAATTCAATTTGCAACGGTTTTGGTTTAATTTTTCTAATACTGTAATACCTTTACAAACTGCTCATGTACATATATGAAATCTCGTGTGAATGTTTTTTTTCACATTTTAGGATATAGTATTTTTACAAACGATGTTTATACAATGTATACACAACGGTCAAATCAAATTTCAGCTTATAACACGCGTAAGAAAGAAAATAAACAATAAATTCAAATTAGCAGTTTTTATTACTTCAACAAATGAATGAATCTTTACAATGTGAATATTGTCTTGCGAGATTTTTATGCTAGTCATAATTATTTTCAGTGATTAAATCAACCAATTTGATTCACGTCACGGCTTCAAATGCACATAAAAAAAATCTATGCATTTTTTGCCAGTTGCGGGATTTGAGCCCCCAACCACCGATCCGTCAGTCAGATACGCTGTTCACTCTCCAACGAAGGCATGTTGATTTAACTTTACTGTGTATAGGTTTTTTCAAATAGATATATTACAAACAATTAATTCATAGATTCTACAATGTAATTATAAAAAAAATATATAGTTAAGCAATATTTAGTATTGAAAAGGGTAGTATTATATTGCGCTATGACAACTCGTTGGGTTAAATCAAGCTAACGATTATTTCCAGTACACCAATAACTTTAAAAATAGATATTTTATACAAAATACCCACCGTAAGCTTGATTTTTCCCTAAAGTATTTATACGTTGATTTTGTGATTCAAAAGTTTCAGAAAAAAAGTACGTTTACTTAAAAAAAAAAACACTACACTGTAATTCGCTCAGATAATATAGAAAGCATTGGTTATTGTCTCTGCGACATTATATCACTGTTTGTAAAAATCGCACTGTTACAGATATAAAAAACTATACGTAGTTAATTGCATAAACCGTCAATCTTTGTTCAAAGACCGTTATACTGATATTATAATTCAGTTTTATACATGTTTACTTTATTCTACCAATGTTTATTTTTTTTTAAAACTCAAACCGCCTTAATTTATTTAAATAATATTTTTAACTGAAGATGCTTAAAATATCTTCCTATACAAACATCAACGTTTTTTTAAAAAATATATATTTAGTGAGGGTAAATATATAAAACAGTAATATTGTTCAAGTTTATTAAAAAAAACCTTACATGGATTTGTAATCGGGTTAGAGCATATGTGATAAATAGAAATAGTACGTTTTTTTTTACAAAATATGCTGTACAAGTACACGCTTTGATTTTCTTTTTTTTATAATTAATGTAGAAAATATATAAATGAACGACGTTTATGTGAAGCATATTTAACGTACTTGTCTTAATTAATTTGTTTATTTAACAATTATCCGCTTATAATATTGGAGGCAGATACATTTTTAAAACAATTAATATTACTTAAGCATATTTCATAAAAGATAGAATAGATCATAAAAAAACCTTTTTGTAATTTGAATACAAATAATCCACTGTACGTACAAAAAAAGAATAGATCACTTAGAGCAGGGATTTGTCCCGTGACTTAGCATGATCGTAAACTTTCAAGCTAAATTAATACAATCAAAGATAAAAAGCATGATTATTTTAATATGTCATATGAACGGTGTTATGTAATAACTATTCATGTGACAATTTCACGTTGTTGCTGGCCACAAAGTCCAAATGAATATAATTAGTACGATAAAAGCATGCTTTTTACGTAATAATTATATTCATTGTACCTATTCATTATTACATATTAACTTTAAACGCATATTCAATAAAATTCCGACTTATTTAATTACTGGATATTATGAAATAACACCGTTCAATAATATATCATACATATTTAAGTATACTTTTCGGCGCTTAAGCCGATTTCTCTCAATACAATATAGTCTAGAAAATTAAAACGTTCAATATCATTATTTGAGATTAAATCATGTCATATACAACCGGAGAAATTATCTTTTAAATATAAGAAACAATATTATTTTAGAGCTGCGTTATGTTGTGGTCATTCCACTGTTGCACCACATTGTTCGAGTTCTGGGCTGACTGTTGAAATCTAGCGACCTCAGGAGGACCACGGCCCCAAGCTGTCATGGTACCTCCTGGATGATGCGGGGCGTGAGACATCAATCTTTCAACTAAGGCATGTTGTATGCGGATATCTTTTTCAGTGCCTGGAGATACTGATCCTGAGCAGCTAGACGCGGCTGGAGAACACAAGCTTTTGTCTGATACATTGCTTGTGTTCGTGGAGCACTTGGTCTCTTTTTTGTATTTCATTCTCCTGTTCTGGAACCATATTTTGATCTGACGTTCTGTCAAACTTAGGGTGGCAGCCAGTTCGATACGGCGGGGACGGCATAAGTAGCGGCCGCAGTGGAATTCCTTCTCCAACTCAACGAGTTGAGCGCTTGTGTAGGCAGTTCTGGCACGTTTTCCTGAAGATATAACTGGTGTTGGAGAGGCGGTTATTGGGCCTGAATTAACTCCTGGAGTTATTGGGGCGTGGTTTTCTGAAAAAAAAAATGAAAAATAAATAATTGTAAAAAATATTTTATAATAACGAATAAACGTATATATACGAGTATTTATAAATAGTAAGCACAATAATACCACAGATATAAACAATCAAAATATATTTGAAGTCTTTAATAAAACAACACATAGAGAAAAATTTAATTTATTTATTGGTTACAAATAGTTTGAAAGAATAAGATTATATTGTTTTAAACGATTTAATATACAAATTAATAAAAGCTCTATAGAGTCTACGCGTTGTAAGAAAAGAATAGTGTAAAAGGGTGAACATGATTTTTTATTGATTTTCAGGTTTTATTTATTTATTTATTATTCATTAAAAAGTACAAAAATAGATTTTTTGTTCAGAAAAAACATTTTTTTTTGATACATAAAAAGAAAATTTGAAAGAAACAAAAAGTTTTATTTATTTTTAAGACAGCTCATAGTTTATTTACAAAAACACAATGGAAAATTTTAAAGAAATTGGAATGTTTATTTTATTCTTGTGAATTGGTAACAATTTTGGGATTGTTGGTACTTTTGATCTATTTTAAAGTCATATATTCATCTCTTAATGACGCACTCATCAAATTTGTTGATTTGTATTGTATTTGGCCGATTCTTTCTCTTTTTTGGTGACTTAATGGCTTCATCTTTCCCACTGTTTCCATTGGAATATTCAACCAATTTTATGGAACTTAGTGATATTCCCGTGGCCTTTAAGACTTCTGCGTTAAGAATCAAAATATTGATATTCTAAAAAAATATATAAGAATTTAATGTAATAATCAGTACGTAGACATATACATAAATAAAATAAAAACAATGCACAAACCTCGCTCTGAGTCTCTTAAGATAGTCGTAAACATTTAATATCACTTCTTTAGTTTGACGTTACATCGTCTATCTTTTTCCTAGCTTTGTATCATTAGAGTTTGACTTATTCCTTGAAGTCATGGGACACTATTATTTTAGCTACACCCAGACGAACTCACTCATTGAAAAAATATGACTTACTGATATGAGAAAGTAACCATTCAGAATACAGGGATCAACTAACACAATCGCACGCTCTGTGTACCTACGCTATGGTAAAATACAGTCACACGATTCTTTCCTTACGACGTGTGCAACTTCACTAATTTATGCATAAAATATTTGTTGTTTTGAACCTTGAATATTTCACCAAATATTCAAAATTCTACACAGTATTACCATAAAATGTAATATTTGTTACACTCAAATATATTATACATTTCATAAATTGAATTTACATTGTATTGCATATTATCTGTTCTAAGATGGAACATGCCGGATATTCAGCGTGAACAATGGTTTTTTACAGGTAATAGTTGTTAATTATTATCTCAACCATTTTGAGTTCACATTTTGGTAACAAATACAAATTAAAGATGCGCTATTCACTATTCCATTTGTCGGCAAACTCATTAGTCAAAAAACCCCGAATATCAGCAGTAAAATGATTTAGATTTCTTTTGAGAGACAAATTTCTAAAACAAGAACCCTGTTTTAGAAGTCTGCTAATACCGGGTATACTGAATAAAACAAGATATCTATCATATTTTACACTAATCTAGCAGTAGATGGCGTCGGAAACATATAGTAGAGAGGAATTAGAAATTTGCTTTTATTTTAATTTAGACATACGAGTATTTAGTGAAAATTGTATTAAAATACCGATAAATTAAAATTTAAAAAACATATTTTTAACACGTCATTTATGGAAGAGCCCCACTCAAGTAGCCAAAGAGCTGCATAAGGTTTGCGAGCCACAGTTTGCCGACCGTTGCACTAGCCCAGGTCTGGGTAAATGGCGGTCCGCGGGACGGATAGAATTTCGGCATAAACTGAAGCATTTTATTAATTGATTTAATTTAAAATAATAAAAAAATCTGGTTTTGTGATCATGTCCTGTCAAATATTCAGTTTTTTGTTTCTTTAAATTTCACAATGAAAACACGCGGTGGTTTCAAAATATTGCTTTTAATTTATTTAATGTAGCCCGTGGTCAAATTTTTATTTGCAATGAGACCTGATAGCCAAAAGATTTGCCCACCACTGTACTAGTCTGATGATGATGACAATATTTTAATAAATAAATATAATAAAAGGACTCTAATCACTCGTGACTCCTTGATTAAGTATCACTGCTTTATGAAATCAGGGAATATACTGTTTTCATTTTTAATATTTAAAGTATTGTTTTGTATATTTGACATTACATCAATATAAAATTTTATGTTCTCCCTACTAAAATTGCAATTTTGATTAAGAAAACTTTATTTTTGGGATACATCAAAATCTTGTATTCACAACCAGTATATAAAGTTATTTACATTTTTATTTATAGATATACGCATACTTTATATTCTTATCATATACTTAAATGTTTAGTTAAATCTACATTGTATCATGACTCAAACGAAAGTTTGTAATTGAATTACGAGTATATAGACTTTATAGCCCATCTCATTATAAGAAGTGAAATTCAACATCGCAAAACCTGACGAATATCGAAAAAGCACACGTTGGTATCGTTAGTGGTGTGCTCAATTAGATTTACAAGTGGTTCGATATTATTTGGTACAGCAACATAAATATATTTAAAAATCAACTATAAAAACTTGCATAACTCCAGTTGGACGGTAAATCAGTACACATTATAATTTAATAAATTAAAATTTATTTATAAACAGGTTTCGTATAAAAAATATTCATTATCAAGTGCGGTTGACATGAATCGTTTATTATCTTATAACTAAGCAAATTTGGGTACAATGTAGCAAATAAGACAAATACTCGTATTCGCAGTATTTTTTTCTAATTTTGCGTTCAAATGTTGTCGTGTTGCTCTGTTTCCTTTCAATTATTTAATAAATCATATTTTCCTGCATAGTTTAATTTTCCAAAATTTATTATTATTTAATACTTGACCCAAAATTGAATTTTCAATACCTACTTTAACCTCTCCGGGAATTATTTTTAACGTAGATGTATATCTTCAAAGCGAATTTTGTGCGGACACATATGCGCGTCCGTACTCTGGACGGGTTAAAGAAAATATATTTTTTTAACTACATCCGCTCCGAAACAAAGTATATGGATTTTCACAATGTGAAGATTATTTTGACAGTTTTTTTACGATTATTAATTGTCAATTATTAGCTCAACCGTTTCGCGTTCGTGTCCTGGTTACAATACGAATAAATAAAAATTTTAAAGCTTTTTGCAACCAGCCGGGCATTGAACCCGAAATTCCCACTTGATAAGCACACGCGCTACCAATTAGCCTAACGAGGACGAGTAACTTAACGTAGATATATATCTTCAAAGCGAATTTTGTGCGAACACATATGCGCGTCCATACTCCTGGATGAGTTAAAGTAAATATATTATAATATAAAATAATATAAATTTTACGATACAAGGTTTGATAGAATTAATTTAACACCGCCCGAGCAATAATCCCTCTTAACCACTTGTTGGTTCCGCCGTACTATTATTTAGTATTTTTCATCTTTTCTGCACCGAAATAAAGTATATTTAAATATATAGTATATATATTTTAAATTAATATTATTATGTAACAGTCAATTATTTATATAATTTAATGCCTTAATACAGCATTAGCCCAAAAAATTTAAAAAATTGAAAGGGTGTTTGAGATGTATGGCGCGTCTAAACTCGTATGTGAAAAAAATTGGCGTATGGTATGTACAATGTTGGCCATTCCTTCCATAGTACATGACAAAAACTTGCATTATATCAAGACTAATGCAGAATACATGAACGTAAATGACTTGAAAGAGAAAGCTAGATACGGAGAAATCTTAAGGAAGGCTGTACCAGCGGCGGTAAAATGAATTCGATTGCACTGTAAACATTTAGTTTAACCGATTAAGTGCAAGAAGCAAAGTAACTCACACAATTTAAAACGTAGTGTGCTAGACAAATTTGAATATTTTTGATGAATTTTATCAAGAAAATGCAGAGATATGACGATAATTTAATCATTTATGACAAAGAAACATATATTATACTTTTAAAGGAAGTATTAAGATTCTATTTTTGCCTAAAAAATCACAGCTTGCCGGGTTGTGACATTATGTTTGGCACAGATAAGGTTAAACACATACTTGAAAACTGGAAAATACCTAGCGATATAACTGTCATATTTTTGAGAGATATTATGAAATGCCACATTATAAAATGCGTCACAGTAATAGTAAAAAGTTGCTTCTTAAAAGAAAATATGGTAGTTAAATAAAAAAATAACAACCCACTCGCACAATCGGTACAATGAAATTACGACCACCATCATTGTGCGTCGGGTCCGTTGTCAAAACGTGGGAGGCGCCCTCATGAATAAAACAAAGACGTCGCTCTCTTCGCGGCGAGGCTTCAATCCCGCGATTCCTCGGCGGATAAAATAACTTTAAAAAGTTTTACGTATTCCGGCGTTTACCTAGCTACCACTAGCGTTTGTATTCTGATCTAATATTCAGCGGGGAATATAAACATAAAGTAAAGCCTCGATGGAGCGGGGGGTTTCACTTGTCTGCTTTTGATACAACGCGCAAAAAGAGAATTCTGCAACTATATACATGTTACATACATAATGGTAGACTCTCATCGTCTATGTGTTACATTATATGTCAAAATAAGCATCAAAATATAATAATAAATTGTGTTATAAATATCAATTACTTACACATGAATCACGATTAATCGATTAAGTGCTAGAAACGAGTTACCTCACGCAATTTAAAATGTAGTGTGCTAGACAAAATTGAGTATTTCGAATGATTCTATATATGAAAACGAAGATATACTTGTATTACTATATTATATAATGATCATTAAAAACAAAGTCTTGACTTAGAATATCCATGATTTAATCCTAATATCCCGTAAGTGACTTTTTACAAATTTTAGGAAAGTTAAAGAAACGAATATATAGTTTATATTTTTTCCTTATAAATATATAGTTTACTTCTACATAAAAATAATATTCATTTAAATATTAGAAAGAAAACAATGTTAAATATTTATTCTCAAATATTCAGTTTTTTAACTCTCCGTAAAAATTGTAAAAAATCATTTACGGTATATTAAACATTGGGCCAAAATTAAAAAAATATATATTTGAAGGTACTATTTTTGCTTAAGAATCCACAGTTGTAACATTATACTTGGCACAGAAAAGGTTAACGAGCACTTTAAATATTTGACAAAACTGTATGAATATAAAAAAAATCGAAAATCTAAGTATTTTTTCCATATACGCTCCGATATCGAGCATATGGAATCTTCAAAGCATGAAGACATTCTTAACATTCATTTTTTACGAGTAATAGTTGTTAATTATCAGCTTAGTCGTTTTGGGTTCGTGTCCTGGCTATAATACAAATGAATAAACATTTGTAAAATTTTCCGACCAGCACGGGCCTCGATCCCATGACCCTCGGCTCGTGAGTCGGATCACTCACTATCCACTCACCTACGAGGGCGACTGTATTGTTTTTGTTGTTATTACAAGACAATCAAATTATCAAACAGCAACAAATTATAACATTTGAACATTTTTAAATAAACATTTCCTTGGTTGAGTTCCAAGAAAATCTTTATTTAAAGAGTTGGTTAGAAATTTTAGTATGTTGTGAAGTTTTTAAGCAATGAAGAACATACTTAAAATATAATAGTTATTGTGTAATAACTGACCCCATATTTGTATGCAAATAATTGCTATCTATTCATAGTCCGATTCTTGCCGAACCCATCCGACTTTTTCTGAGCTCGTTTGACTAGTGTGACTCTTATGATACATAAATTTTATTCTGCACTGTTTAAACTTAAACGATTTTTTTTTAACAATTAAATCTTGTAAATTTCTCTTCTTAACTTGAAATGGAAGAAAGTAATGAATTGAAAATAAACCCTAAAAATATTGTATTAAAAAAAACAGATTACATTCAACCAGTATAGTACATTATTATAAAAGAATGTCGTTCGCTATCTTTAATGCTTTTTTCGTATCCAGGTATAACAGTGTTACGAGTTAACCAAACAATGACATATTGCAGCTCTTAAGGGATAATATTATGATAAAGTTAACCCTTCTGGAGCAAGAACAAGAACAATGCTTTGTGGAAGTGATTCATTGCTTCGCAGAACTTACTGTGACAAAGTGTTGACAAATTTATGAGGCCATTGTCTGTTGCTTCACTTAGGTTTGTCAAATACAACGCACTGTTGAATATGATCCTTTATTGCGATTTACGTCAAATTTAATATACTCGTACATATACAAATTGCATAATAATTGTTAATTTTTTCATAATATTCTTTTTATTATAAAATTAACTATAATTTACAGCCAATAGAACGCAATCATATCTCGGTGTACATCGGCTTAGGGGTCGTCCATAAACCATGTAACGCTCTTAAGGGGAGGGAGGGGTGACAATCAACGTTTACATGGCGTTCCAAGGAAGCGGGGGGCTAATTTTTATTGTTACGTAACACTTTTTCCTCTCAGGATGACTATAAATTGCATTATCTCGGGTTCAAGGCACGGGCTGGTTACATTTTTTTTTCATATGTTTATTGATTTCTATTGTATTCAGAACACGAATCCGAAACGGTTGAGCTAAAAATTGACAATTATTACTCGTCAAAAACTGTCAAAACAATCCTCACACTGTGAAGATCCATATGCTTCGTTTCGGAGCGGATTGGGTTAAAAGAAAAAAAAGAAACATATACTTAATTGTGATGAAACTGACATATTTTTAAATATAAGACCCCCATGATTAAAAGCGGCGCATTGAATACTTGTGCGTACAGTATCGACCTGTTTAAGTAAAAGGGCGTAACCTTTATTTTTTTGAAAAGTGTTTTTATCTGAGAATCGCAATGGACATTCGTAAACTGGAACTAAACCAAAAACGCAGAATTATTATCGAGATTCGGTTTTTGATTTTGAAAAAAGAACGATCTACTATGTTTGTATGAAAAGAAAAAAAGCATCAAACGTCAATTTTAATAATTTTCGTTTAATAACTTTCTTGAATAGCAATCAGAAAAATGAAACGCCAATTTATTGGTGCATCATGCACTTCAAGATTGTGTTATTGTAACTTCGACTAAAAATCATTAAAACACGTTTTTGTACCTCCTGTAAAATTTATTCTGTGAGGGTTACTCCCTTTTATCTAAACACGATCGATATGATTGTATTATTAACTCCAACCATGAACGTAAAAAAGTAGAAAAGGTATTTGAGTTGTATCGTGCATAATATGAACTCGTATGTGAAAAAAAACGTCGCTTAGTTTATAAAATGTTGGCTACCGCTGCTCATTATCATAATATTATCAAAAACATTGGACCTTTGCACAGTGAAAAAATATATATAATAATGTTCTATATTATAAGACAGACTATTGATGGATGGACAACAAAAATCTTCCATTTTTATTTTATTTATCTGTAATGTTAATGTAATGTTCTTTTTCAGTAAAGTTTTTTAAGTACTCTAGTTATTGCGAGTTTTCTATATTTACAAATGTTATAAGACCGATCAAATAAACTCATTTTCATGTAACTAACATCGTTAAAAAATACTCCTTATATGTACATAAATGTATCTTATAATATAGTCTTTTTGGACGAATACTGTGACGTACAAAACGAACATTGGGGGAAGAAGCGAAGTATACTTTAATGTGTTGTCGGATTGACGTTTGCGAATCCAATTTGTGGTGGGGGAAATATTAATTTCCTCTCCATATGCATAATATTATTATTATTTAGTTTCGACTAACAGAGTATTGCCGCGCCGTTACTTATTCGACGCCTACAAAGAAGCAGTGGCGGATACGAGAAAGAGGCCCCGACATACGTATATACGACAGTAAAACTGTTTAATAGTCAAATATTATTATATTTCAGTCAAGCTATATTTTTCTCGATCTGTTAGGTAAGCTTTTATATTCTAAATATTACAATTAAGACGCAAAAATATTTAAATTTCAAGTGATATTAAAGATATATTTGATAAAAAACAAACATAATATATCGAACCTGTTTAGGTGAAAGGGAGTAACCATCAGTTTTTTGAAAATTGGTTTCATTTGAGTATCACACTCAGTATTGTCTTTGACAGTTTTGTTTATGAGCAATAAGTGTCAGTTATTAGCTCAACCAATTTGACCCATTTCCTGGTTTCAAATGCACTTGAAAAATTGTGTGCATTTTTTGCCAGCCATGGGAGTCAAATCCTAGACCCTCGGCTCGTGAGTCGGATGCACTAACCACTCACCTACGAGGGCGAGTTTTTACGAGTAATAGTTGTTAATTATTAGCTCAACCAGGTCGGGTTCGTGTCCTGGCTACTATACAAATGAATAAACATTTCAAGAAGTTTTGTAACACGCTGCGGGACTTGAATACGTGACCCCTGCATGATAGGTGGACGCGCGCGGTTTATGGACGACTTTATAAGAAATGAATGTACGTTTGAAAAACCTTCAGACCGGTACGAAATCTTATCGTGGTAGATAAAATTGATCATGATTTAAAAAATATCTCAAAATGGGCTATTATTTCAATCTAATAGATTTCCACCAAGGATTGAGAATAAATAAAACTAATATAGAAAACCCTAGGTGGGAATTCAAAATTAAAATGTGTTCTCAATTTCAGAATTATTGCGATCTTCCATGGAGTTCATCATTATTTTTATATAATGACGGCATTATTATGTATGTATAGTTAATTGATGATAAAAGAATAATTAATAGTAATTGTTTGTTTTTTTGCAGATTATGTGTCGAATTCTCTGACCCACGATGTTTTTGTTACACTGAACACCGTTCAAATTGAACCTCATGTGACACCTAGTACGTAAGATTACCATATTTTCAAACTCGATTAAGATATTTTAAGGTCTTTCGCCCTGTGCACATGGTTTATTATTCAACTTGTATTAGACTTACTTTCCATAACTTTCCAGCGGAGCCAGATATTTTTTTATGTAATTCAAATCGACATATGGAATTTATGTTGTTATTTGATTTAATTTAGTATTTTAATATTGCAATCTAATCTAACAGAAAACGTGATAAAAAGAAAAGAGATAGCAAAGAATATGCATATAATGCAAGTTTCAATGCTTGCTCTTTTGGATTCAATGTTATGTTAAGCATGGAACAAAAATCAACTGAATACACTTTTTAATTTCCAAATCGTCCTATATACCCGTATAATATCGTCAGTATACTCAGAGGTGGATCTACTTAAGGGCTTTTTGGGCTGCAGCCCAGGGTCCCGTGGATACAAAGGGCC
>JAPMAG010001712.1:0-12042 GCA_036584685.1 Rhyacophila sp. Rhy_31_5
CACATTGTGGAGATCCATATGCTTCGTTTCGGAGCGGATATGGTTAAAAGAAGAAGATATTATGTCAGAACCTGGCAAGCCGTATTTTTTTGAGCAAAATACAATATTATCATCACTTTAAAACGCGTATTCAAAGTTTATTTTTCATGCCTCAGTTTTTAATGAGAAAATTCTATTTCTGCCTTTTTATTATTATTTTAAATTAGCCACAATATTTGACTTTGTTTAATATAATGTGTTAAAATTGAGAGAGTTAACTCGCTTACGGCTTCAACAGTTTAATTTAACAACATATTTATTTTTTCTTATTATTTATAGAAAACATACCAATATTGTAGTAACTAAAGTGTTGCATAATACTGTTAATGTATTGTCGGTTATTTGCTAAGCATTTATTTTTTAAATGAGTGCAATATGGTAATTTAATATGATAAATAGATGAATATAATAATTCGTTTACCCAGGAGCTTAATAGGTTTTAAAAAAATGTTACCTTGTAAAATCATAGGTATTGTGATTATTTACATAGTAAACTGATGGCTGAAGTGTAACCAACAGCGGGAAGGCGTTAATCATTCATTGAGTAAATATTTATACAAGTACATTCTCTAAGCTTTCCAAGAACTTTTTGTCATAAAGAGAGAGAACTTTGATCTTACTTTGTAGCATTTAAATAATAAAGCTATGATGAGTGTTGTTATAAATGAAACCGATATTGTATTGAATATTAACCTTTTAACCGAGGAATATTTATTCATGTTGTCTTGTTGAAAATAATGATAGTAAACCACTTCCATTTTCACAATACACATGTTATCTAGTTTCAGCTCATGTTTTTAAACAATGCGTTACTTGTCTGTTACTTTGATACAAATTAAATTCTATATTAAACAGTACGAGGTTTATGTAAATAATGTTTATAGTAGGAATTTCTTTCTAACCTAAAAAATATTACATCTTTAAAATTACCATTATATAATTAGTTTTTTAAACAGATCCTTAAACTTATTTTTGTAAAAATTTCAAAAATTCCTGCTCACCGCAGATCAGCAAATAATGGACTGCCTTTAACTTAAAAAACTATTACCAGTGACTAGAATGAATTTAATAGTTTTTTTTTTTGCATATTTGGATTTAGAGTACAGTTTCCATGTGATCGACTATTTTTTTTTAATATTGTAAAAAGGGAACTCACCATATTGCCATGGAATAAAAACAGTAGATCAAATTTTAAATCAGTGCTCTGCAACCTTTTTTCACTAATCAATTAGGTAATTCAAAATGGCGTGCCCCACAATTTTTTTTTTAAACTAAATTAAATCAAGCTCAAAAAAAGCCCATAATTCAGATACGTATGTGGTTTTACATATCACACATTATTAAAGAATGATGGTATATTGTCATCCTTGTACATTATCCAAATATTATAATAGTTTTTGGTTCAAACATGTAAAAATTTGATTAAGCATGATGGATAGGTTTCCGACTTAGTTCAGTCTCTAATTAGGAAATTCAATCACCTTCATAGTTCTCAGATTTTGTTTATCAATTATCAGTATTGATTGCACTTTCACCACTGATTGATAGTACTCGGATCAATCGTCAAGTGTTGGTGCTTTTTATCACAATAAATAATATCACCTGCATGTTGAACATATTCAGATTAGCAACTGTATATAGCAACACAATCAATAACGATAATAACTACTGACCAAATGATTCATTGAATGCTTTTTGTGTTTCTGAAAAGACTAGATACAGATTAATATTTCTCCGTTTCTATATTACATACCAGATGAATCTAGATAGATTATAATAGTCACTTAACTCTGTTTCATGTACAGAGTTGTATAAGTTTTGTATATTATTGGCAAGTTATTTGTCATTTTTTTCTCTTTTGTCACGGCACACATAGTATCATCTTACGGCACACCAGTTGTGGAGCACTGTTTTAAATGCTTTAATAAATTCATATGAATTTACTTTAAATGCTCATTTGAAAAAAACTTTTTAAAGTCATTGATTTGATCATCGATTTAAATTCTTTTATATGATATAGCATGGAATTTATTAGTCTTTTGTAAACCTTTGTGAAATTGTTCCTTGAATCCCTAATACATATGTACTTTTATATGTACAATTATCGTAATCAAACTCTCACTTAGAAACCTATATGATATTAACTACTCCACGGGCGTTAGTACAAAAAATTCGCTTATGATGAATCGTTATTTCAGTTATTCAATTTTAATCAATGTAATATTTTTAATAAGATTATTTATTCCAAATTTTTACGTTTACAGGATGATGACGATGATATGCGTTTCGAAGATTCACCAGCTCGCCGCTTGGCAGACTTCGGAAACAACTCGAGCAGTGATGAAGAAGGTTCAAACAACCGAAGTTCATCAGGTGGGCTGCGTCCTCCTACGTCGAGGACCCCGCGGAAAGCTTTCCAGATGGAGGTGGTCGAAGACTACTGATTACCAATTTCTTATATTTTCAATTATGACACACATAATTATGTTATAAAGGGCCTATTATACGATAATATTTATATGCGTATATTTACTGTAATATATGCATGTACATTTTATTTAAAATTACTCACTATATCAATTGTTTCTGTCGTATTTAGGAATATTTCAAAACAGTGTTGCCATAAATGTCAACTCTCAGATTCAGATCCAATTAATTTCAGTTGACATTTAATACTTCAAAAACTTACCTACCTAGCTTAATTTTTGGTATTATAAGTTGATTTATCTGCTCAGAATATGGATCTGTTATTTTTGGCATGGTTTTGCTGGTATTAAATCGGAAAATACGAAATAATTAGTATCAAAACCTAATATTGATTTGATACATTATTCAACAATGTTACAAATAAACATGGAATGAATGTAAGTAAGATGATGAAAACAATCTCTAATTAGATAAGAGCAGTCAATATAATCGTATTAATATCAACTATAACTCTTGTAATATTATCGTATAATGCCCATCTAAGACATGTTTATACCCTATGATTTACATTGTAAAAGTTACAATGTCGCCAGTATTAATGATACTGTCTGTTTTTTCGTAAATAGCATAACCCGCAAAGTTGAAATTGTGTGTAATTTTGTATAAGATATTTTAATCTCCGCAAGAGTTTTAGCTATAGTGTTATGGTTACCCGTAATCTTATGAAACATTTGTTTTGTAAGGAGGCCATTATGTTATAAGAGTCTGCACTTTTATATGTCTTCTTTGTGAAGTGCAGATAATGTTAAACAAAATTTTAACAGTGACAACACTTTGACAGCTGCATACTTTGTTTGATTTGAAACTTTGACTATTTGGACGCTTCTTCCAAATCTATTGGATATCTTCACAATCTGATTATATTATAATTCATTCATACTAAATCACTTAATTTATCTTTAATGTTGTATTTACGAAATCATTATTATAAATTTTTATTTTGAAAGTTATTAGTATGTTTGAAACTTAAAGTTGTCAAGAATATTTTAATAAATTCAACAAAGCCATTACAACTGTGGGCTTTAAAAATCCAGGCATCTCAATTACATAACAATGTGCGACATTCTGTGAAAAATGAAAGTAATCTTGTATTTCTATTTTTCATTCTTATTCCTGATTACAGTCATCTTCCATGAAATAAACAGTTAGTATTCAGTGATAATTCAGATAAGTTTGAATATTATATTGATGATAATAATTTAGGCTTGAGTTTTTTTTTATTAAATAACTAACAAATAATTGAACATTTTTTTACATACATCTGAATTTAAAGGAGAATATTAATATCAACTTCCTGCCACAACTATCTCTCTTTTTTAAAATTTAATTTCATACAATAAACTGATACAACAAAATTTTTGAAAATGGAAAATGTGTTCTTTTACCATAGAATTAAATCAAACTAAGATTGCGTGCCGTCATTTTGAAGAGCAATTTAATAAAAAAGAATGTTGTAACTTATTGAATTTTTTAGCTGTAATAATGCTTGCGTAGATAAAATTCCATAGATAATAGATGTTAGACTTAGTTATAGCCTATGGTGGCCCACAAGTATGCTCAACACATATTTTCTCGTGTGTTATTTGATGACGAATAGGTAATCGAAAATGGCCAACAATGGATAGATATTTAATGATGTTAAAAGTTGTTTTGCTTTGAAATATTAGCGTACTAAGAATATATATATTATGATTATATTAAAACGGAAAAGAGATAACTTAATAACTACTGATAGATCGCGGATTAAGGTTTTACTTTGGAACTATGAATTATTAGACATTTGTTGGTTACGAAACGTTAACGGATTATGTCCATTTCCTAGAGGTCTCGTCCTCTAAACATGAAGCAAATTTCTAAATATAATAATAATTCAAATTAAATTATATGTAATAGTGAAATATTCACGTATTTTTACAAATACTTTTATCACCATATTCAGGCGGACAGTGACACGTGAAATTCAGATAAATTCTGAAAGATAATATAATAGCATAACTCGTTTGGAAAATGTTCAAAATTTCATATAATTCTCATCGGTGTATTTTTGTGAAGAGTATATCAAAGTATAGAGCTGCCATAAAAAAAATATATATATAATTACAAAATAGCAATATGCAAATGCTTCTTAAAAACAAAGCCATCTTAAAAAGCGGCCACCAAAGCATATCTGGTAAAAATTTTGTAACAATATTGAATACATTGATTTTTTTTACTTTGAGTTAACTTCAAAATATGGCTGCCATTTAAGGTATGCGTCTTTATTTATTCCGGCAATTGACACATTTTTTTAAACTTAATTATTCTCTATTAAATCTGTCAATAATATTCTTTGTAGCACATGAGTGCCCATATATATTAAGCTTAATTTTAGGCAATAAACATGCGCCACTCAAGTTTTTCATAATATCATTAACGCTTGAATAAAAACAAGACAAAGAATGCCTGAGTGTGCAGTGAATAATTTAATCCCGAAGCTGAATTAAATTTTGGGATTCCCATGGTTTTTATGAATACAGTATTTGATGGCAGCTCTATATGCATTTAAATATCTAATGTGTGTCTACATATAAAGTAATATTTAATTAACTCCCCAAAATTTTGCATGGAATTGATGAATTTTAACCATAATTCTTATAGTAAATACATACTTTTAATAATCGTAAAAACAAATCACGCTTTTTTAACAAACCATATACTCCAAGCCTGGGTGAAAAGCACATCTTAAAAATACCCAGGATTTACTCACATTTTTCCAATGTGACTGAATGGTCTCATGCGCCAAGCCATGAGAAACTGGCAGTCAACGTGTTGAATTAATAACTTTTTTGCATTATTCCAGCTTTAATTTTTTAAATGTTTAATAAGCAAATATATATATGAAAGTCATCTTGTTTTTGTTGGTAAGTAGTAACCTAATACCTAATTTGTCGATCGGAAGTCGTTTACTTAAACCGTGACATTAAATGAATTTCACGGTTTCAAAAGTGATGTATAGACAAGAGTGTATTAATAATGAAGTTTACTTTTTATGAAGAAACATGCAGTAAATATTTACACATTCCCAGTAAAAACTGTTTTTAAATTAATGAATCCGTGAAAATATTTAACTTGCTATTATTATATTAAAAATATCTGAAATGTCAATTTAGATATTGTTTCTGTCGAATCATAATATCGCTTCCAAGGAATTCCGAAATTGAATAGATTTATCTATTTTATTGTTGATTTCACCATGTCCTACATTTTTAAAATTCGTCTTTCTTTTTAATTAGGACAAGTTAATTTGCTTTGTGAGGTGATATTTTTATTATTTTTTTACTGCCAAAAAAAATTGCGTTTGACGAAAAGAAAATATGGCGAATATAATCAAAAGGAAATAACTGTAGACGCTTATTTAAATATGTACCTATTACGTTGATGAAAGAAGGTTAACACAATACCAAAATAATAGTGAATATTTTTAAATAATACCAAAAAATATTTTTTTATTGATATAAACGAATCTAACAAACGCTTATTGCTATGATATAATTTATTGACTTTGCCTATTATAAGTACAGTAGACAACTTGACAAAATAAATACATAATTTGTGCGTATGAACTCTAGAATATGGAAAAATCTTAACCGATTTTGATACACAGTACACATTTTTTTTACGAGATTGGGTTTATACTTCAGATACTGTGAGGCCAAAAATTCTATTTTCAAAGCTTCAAAAAACTAAAGTAACAATTGAAATATAAAATGAAAACATAGTTAATTATTATCTCCAAAAATTAAGTATCCTTTGCTCGCCTCATAGTTTTAAGGTTTACTTAAAATGTTTGATATTCCACTGATAGTAAAATGCTACTTCAGGCTCAATGTAATAAAAAAGTCAGCGTACAATCTTAATTTTTTCGCACTCACAATTAATCAGTGGACACCATATCAAGTATCTTTTATTTTAGAAAATTTAATCTATTTTCAAGAGGAGTGTTTTTTATTCTACTGTACTTACATAATATAGACTAATGGATGCTATTTTTTTTTAATCAAAGAATTTAAGTATCTTATAAACGTTTATTTTTGTACACCTATAAATTCATATTTTGCTTCCATATCATATAACAACATTTATCGTGTCATGGCAGAAATTTTCTCAAATATCTGAACCTCCATTTATTAAATTCAATCTTATTTTGAATGGCATAAAAAGATTCTATCGGCATGTCTTTTAATCGCATTTTATAAATAATAAAATCAATTTATTATTTTAATGATCTTTCCAAAGTTATACTTACAAAGCGTTATTTGATTTTATTATTTTTATAATGTTAGTATATTGCATTAAATTTAAGCTAAACATTAGGAAAATAACTATGTATTGCGAATCATATCATTCTAAGATTATTTTTAGTCTTTTAATATTAATTAATTAAATTTGCCTAACTTCCTTCATCATAGATACAAAAAGAATGATAAATGAAATGCTGTTGTCGAAAGGAATATTTCACAATGCGTATCTCGATCCTAACTAATAATAACATTCATGAGCCTTAATTGCGCTATTTTTAATTGAAATACACAATTATAATAGCATGACATCCACAAATTAATTAAAAACTTATTGCATTGCACTATTTCATTAAATAATAATATATTAAAATAATTTTGTGGCATTTGAAACTTTCTTGTTTTAGCGTTTAGTTAAAACAATAACTGTGCATCTTTTTCCAAAGCTTATTTTAGGTTATAACAAAATGATTTTTTTTTTATAACTTCTTCGTCTCGACACATCTTGTACTGAATTTTATACTGACCTGCAGGTAGATATACATAACATTCATTGATATTTCGTACTAATAGTAAGTGAAGGTTGTATTAAATTGAAAATTTCTTTTAATTTATCTGTTATATTGAGTGATGGAAATATTTAATGAACACTTCCATAATTTGACATTTGTCTTTTTGATCCAAGGAAGAAGTAATTGATCATTTCAATTAGTTAGGTTATCGAGATACACTGCATATAGTAAACTACAGACAGTATGTTAAAATGTATTGAATAATTTTATGTTATGTTTTTTTCTTTTTTGTTGATCTTGTGTCAGTCCAGGCCAAAGGCTTGTATTGAATAGGGTTTCAATTTGTGATTTGAAAATTTTAAAAAATGTATAGTATTTTGAGTAGATAGATTGGTCGACTGTGTGGAACACAGCGAACTACAGAATATTCAGAAACTCATTGGTAAAACAACGCAGGCGGCGACATTAAATTGAATTATCTAAAATTTATAGACTTAGAATTTTAATAACTAATTTAGAATGTCGTTAATGGTATTGTTAGGCATTTTTTTTTTTTTATAGTTTTGTTACAAACGTACAGTCTTAATCATATTATCTAATATTGATTAGAAATGCATTCTTGATTAAAAATATGAAAAGTGCATTATATGAACTGTCAAATTTTCACTACTCCCTGTAAAAGATATAAACGTGTATGACAGATTGTTAATGACCCATTTTTCCATATCCACTCTGTAATGGAAAGCATATGGGATCTTCACAGTGTAAAGATTTTTTTAAAAGCCATTTTTTTGTATAACAAGATGTAAGTTGTTTTGAAACATCACGACTCTATTCTTGTACAAATCCACATGTATAAGTATCAATTGAATGTTTTGTTTCGGAGCGGATATGGCTAAAAGAAGAGAAGAATGTTTTACCATTTTGTATATCTGACTTAATATTCAGTTATGTTGCGAGTTGATTTTTTAAAATCAAATTTATAAACTGTGTATCGATTTTTAGTGCCCATTTACCGCACTGTGAATATGGTTTTTTTTTTGTGAAAAAATTATATCATATAGTTATAATATTGCAGTTTATTGTTCAATTGACATTAACAAAGCAAAGATTCTAAAATATAATCAATATTACTTATTATGGAAAGATTTGGTCGACAGTATTATTTTTTTGTTCAAAATTGGTTTAGAATTTCGTTTTTGATATTAAATTTTTTTGTTTTTTGATTAGTTTTTGGGTTTTTATTTTTTTGTTGATTTAAAAGTAATTATAAAAATATGGCTGTAAAGTTATTAATAGCTCTTAGTTATAATACTGATAATGTTAGTTTTAATCGTACAATTCACTGGACGAATTGACATCTTACGCAATGAAGTATTTTAAAAATACATAATTTAATAGGCGCACTGTCCTCAGACTGCGTGGATGTGAAATAAAGATACTTAGCGGTTTTGTAGCTGAAAACTATTTAGCAATATTTTATAATACTTACCCGTTTCTCTGAAAGAATTCAAATATCCTTAACAATCGTACCTTAGCCTTAAGTTTAAACAATATTAATTTTATTTATTGTTAACGCTAAATTCTTCAGCAATATTATATTTATTAATATTATTACTTCCAGTAATAATTGACGAGTACTTTTCAAAGATAATACACATAGCTCAAATGCATTTTTTTTGACAGAATGGATTGAAATCTTGCCACAACAAATTAGAAATCTAGGTATGTTGGGTAATTAACAGTAAACGTAACTTCCACATACTTCATACTCAAATACATAATCTTCATTATTGATGTATAGTATTTTGTTGTTTGGTTTGTAATGAACAGCACCATTCTTACCTATCGATAAGAATGCTTATGTGAACTGAAATGATCGCTTGAATATCTTATTGTTACAACACACAACATGTAAGCAAAGGACTCATTAGTATGCTTGTGATGATCCTATTGTAATCATCAAGAATCAAAATCACACAATCTATACTGTTCTACTACCTTTCATGATGTTATATTTCTTTTTGCTTTGTTATTTATTAGTTACATTATTATATAATCTACTGCTTTGATATATCATTCGTGTGGTGCATTTTCTATAGAAACCTTTAAATAATTTTACCGGCTGTATGGTAACGCCTCCAATACTTGTTGATTGATTCAAGTTTTCATTTGCAAACACGTTTCCTATTTTCTTTACATTATTTAAGCCATGACTTGTAAATATAGTTGTAAAATCGTATTTGTAAGATAAATAAATTTATATTTAATAATAACTGTTTGTATTGATGTTGTTTAAAGAAAAGAGAACAAAAATAATTAAAAACAAAGAAAGTTGTTAAAAAAATAAAAGGAAATAAAATGGCGGCAATTCCTATTATCACCAAGAGTATATGAGTGGCTTCAGCAGCTTTCAATAGTTATATAACTCGCTTATTTAATGTACTCATAACTACCGTATATTAGTCGGATTCAGATGTAAAAGGATCCAGAACATTTTCCTCTGTTGGTTATGTGAGAAATGCAGCTGTCAATGTCAATATATATAGTAGAAGCAATTTCGCAATATCGTCTCAAATATTCTTGGTGTAGTTGTTGATATTAAAATTAGCTCTAATATTCACTTCATTTCACACCCCATACATTAATTATTTCATATTTTCTAATGAGAGTTTCAAGAGAAACCATTTCGCAAGCAACGGTACAGAATTTAATCTGTTAATGGAGACATTATTCTAGTAAAAAGAGTAATCTACAAATCAAGTCAAGAAAATGTATTATGAAGCTTTTCTCAAATGTCATGTAAAACTTTCATCATGTACATAGTATTGTTTGGCATTTAACATTCAAGTACAGTAGTGAAAATAAATAAAAAAGGGATTGATCTAAATTAAATATTTATTATTATTTTTGTAACTTGAGTTGACAAATTCTTCACAAGTAATTATGATTATCACCCATGACACTAAAAATTCCAAATAAACAGTAAAAAATAATGAAATTATAGAATAAAATATGTCACAATTTATGTCAGTTTTATTTAAATAAATTATTTTTTAATTTATATATTTTTATTTGGTCTATTTTTTGTGATTATTTAAAAAAATACCTCAAAATCCTAAATATGCAGTAAAACTATAAATTAATGTACATATTGGTTTATTTAGTAGTTTTTTTAATTATTTCATAGGCTCTTTTTTACTTATTACATGAGGACATAATACATCTTTATGTCAATATAATAAAATAATGAAAAAAGAAGTTTTGCAGAGCCCTGGAAATTAGTTTACTCCCCAATATTTTAAATTTAAGAAAATGACAGCTAACAGACAGCTTAACTGAATGCAAAATAAAAACTGAAAATAATATGATGACTGTGCCTCATCTACTCAATTAGCAACCCTTATTAATATAATAGTAATTTTCCTGATATTCATTATTCAATATAGTTTATGTGTTGTTGGTATGAAGCCATATTGTTTTTCTAAAAATAATTTCAGGACGACCTTCAATTTTATGTGTTGTTAATAAAAAAAATGTTGGAACATTTTTTAAATTTATCCAAAGTGTCAATACCGCCAATAAAATTATTTGGCCCAAAAATTCACTGTTAACATTTTAGCAATGTAATTCTTCAAATACGCTAAGAAATACTTTAATTGAGTACTGTTTTTTTTATACCAGTATTGATTATTTATTAAATTAAATAATAATTTTGTGAAGTCTTTCATGCCTTTCATCTGGCTGATAAAGCATTTCTCAAAATAGAACATTCTGAAAAATGTCAAAATTAGTTTTAAAAGATTTCAATAGATGTCAGTAAAACGTTTAACAGTGACCATATATCATTTGCATGTAAAATAGGTCATTGATAAATTATTGGTGTATTATAAACACTTATATAAGATATTTTATATAATGCTCCGTCTTTAAAATTACAACATCGGAATATATTAGATACTACTGTTGTGTAATGATGGAATGTGATTAACCCGGTCAACTGTCGTAAATATAAGCTTTTTAAGTATATTTTACGATAACTTATCAAGTTAAATATGAAGTTGTTTAATTTTTATTTTGATAGAAACAGTTAAATACATGAGAAATAACAATTGCACACACCAAACAGTATCAGTACACCACACAGCTAAAATTGCAATGAAATACTTTCAAAATAATTACATTACAAAAGATATTTACGTTTATGCAATTGTTTAAGTTTACGAACTACAGTATGCATGTATTAATTACTTTCAAATTCTTTTTGACATAGTGTCTACCGAGCAGTGTCCTTTTTACAAAGCAGATATCATTGATTATTTTCATAAGTATGTGGTATGAAACTTAAAACTATAAACCGTTTTGGCATACTAGAATCATTTATTCAAATCATGAAGTAAACAATTTCTGGGTAAGGCGTGACGCATGACAACATGTTTGATTTTAGCCTGTGAAACTGTTAATGTGGCTTAGCTGATTCTATCGGAATTTAAAAAAACATTGATAACATGCAATTAAACCGCTAGAACAAGTTTTTTTGTCACTTAAACGTAATTACTATTTAAGGCAAGCATTTCCGTTAATATATCAATGATATTGTAAAATTGCAAACGGTGAATGTTGCATAAACATTTTTTGGAAATGTTTTAAGCCTTTAAGCACTGTTCATAATGCAAAGCCTTTGAATAAAATTATGAATAACATTTAAACGTAATTTTATATAGATC
>JAPMAG010001715.1:0-11228 GCA_036584685.1 Rhyacophila sp. Rhy_31_5
TTTCCTGATCTGATAATTGAGAAAGTTGTTAAAGAAAAATCATTAAAATTGACGTCTAATGCTTTTTTCCATACAAACTCACTAGATCGTTCTTTTTCAAAATCAAAAGCTGAATTTCGATAACAATTGGTGTATTTAGTTGTGTAGATTGTGATTCTCAAATGAAACACTTTTCATAAATCTAAGGGTTACGCCCTTTTATCTAAACAGGGTTGATATCCTTTCGTTGAAAATATTATACCATCTATTTTTTTCTTTTCTCCTTTCGACAATATATATTTTTTTTCTTTTACTACCACAACCCGTCTAGACTAAAAAGAATGACAGCTGACCTGTACCTGATCTATTCCATATTTATGATTTTCCGTCTATATAACCAGTCTGTATAAATTACCAAAACACCAATATTTATTTGCTATTAGAGAGGTACTGATTCGAATGTCTGTATAATTTCCGTTCTCAAGTCTTGCCTTTGACGTTTCGAACCAAGACAAATGTTTTCCCTGCGGCGCCCATTTAAACAGAGGTTGTCTTTTCTATCTGCCCATATCGAAAGTTTGTGGCGGCACCAGGCGGACGTAACGCAGGAGTAATCGGAAATCAGCCCGTCTCTCTCTCTCTCTCTTCCTAATCGTGAACGTATTTATGACTCAATTATGCATTTACAGTTAATCTTATTCTGTATCATCATTTGTGAATATAATAATTTTAAAGTTGCTCTGTAAATTTGTATACTAGTAGAAAGGGTTTTCAAGGACCCACCACTGACCCACTAGTACTCACAACCGCTCTAAATGTCCTGCATTTTATTTTAAACCCGCCCATAGTAATGTCGCACGGGACGGTATCATCGTGCACGCGAGCGCGTATGTGTGTATGCATGCTGAGAAGGAATTTAAAAGAGAAAGAATAAATAGTCTCGTCATTTAGACTGTAGTTGCATGAGGTGCCCTGTGCACCCCGCGGTGCTTACGTCTCACTCAGTTCGGCTGTCCAAGCGCGAACACGACAAGTGTTATTTTTTCTCGAAGTTCAATATATTTTCTCAATAACCTATTAAAATATTTCACAATAACATGACTAAAAATCACATAATCCAAAATCTTCTTAAGTTTGGTTTCCAGGGTCGAGTTGGTTTTCTTCAAATCGCACATGAGTTAGCCAATATTCCCAATAACGGGGCATCGCCATAGTAACGGTAGTATCACGTTTTTGGAATTGGCTCATATTGGATTCAGTCTTTGTTGAACTTTAACAATACAACACGGCTCACATCGAAACTGGCATTCCATGTTCACACTACCCGGTTACATAGCAACGCATTACACCATCTTCGGATTCCATATTCTCATTGTAGGTAATCACTGAACCTCATTAAATCTTATGAATGATCATATATATTAATTTTTCAGTAGGTTTTGTTCACTTGCCTTACCTGGGTACTTTTTTCATTCGATGTTGACACATGAAAGCACTTTTTTCAGGTGTTCCCTTTAGTCATAATTCTTGCTTTCGCCATTCATCTGCTTCAAATTTATATTTGATATGCTTTCAACTCACACATACTAGAATTTTTTTCTTTTACAATCGTAGAATAAAATTTATAACATACCAGTTTTTCTAGTTTTGTTTTTATTTTTTTATTATTTTTACTCATATATATATATATATTATCAACATTAATAATATTAAAAAAATGAAAGTAGTGAACAAAACTTTAGTATAACAATTGTAGTTTTCTTTTATCTTAAGCAAAACGACGTGTTAGACTTATGCCAGTTACGTTTAGGGTTGTAACGGAGCTTCGCCTCCGCATGAAATCTTACATCCGCCTCCGCAAGTTTTAAAGCGGGGGTATAACGGAGGTTTGAATTTATATTATATACTATAGTGTTTATATATAATACATACATACATCTTCTATATCTACTTTTAAATTATGTTAATTTTTACTAAATAGTTAATTAGCATTATTTCTATCTAAGAGAAAATTGTTATGTTTATATTTTTAATATAAGATTCAATTTTAAACATTTTAAAAATTATTTTTCACCTCCGCTTCCGTTAAATCTTCGCTTCAGCGGAAGTCAAACTCTGGACCTCCTCATCCGTATCCGCTAAAATGACCTTCATTACAACCTTAGTCACGTTATTGTTAACGCTAAATTCTAAGTGCTTTTATTACTGATAATCACGGGTGAATTTTTATTTTGATAAACGGATAGACATGGAAAACTTTTGAATGAAATTAATTTTATAGGATTTTTTTTGCAATTTTGACGACACTTTTATCTATAACTGTATTTAATATGACAAATGTTTAATTTGTTTAATGCCCAATACTTATCGATAGAGTATAATTATTAAGAATTGATATTGCATGTACCCATATCATGAAGTGAAAAATCATTTTATTTATACTACTTGAATATGTAATATCGACACAGTAAACAGTTTTTTGGCATTTACCACAAATTTGTTGAAATGCGATAAGTTCATTTTAGAAATACACCCCTCAACGATATTGCGAAAAGCAGAATTATCATTTCCCGTTGGTATTGTCGTATATTTGTACAGTTTTAATTATTATATACATATTTTATCGATGTTGTATTACATTCAAAATACTATCATATTATACTTTTAACCCAACACCACTGTAAATATATCTATAATGCAATACAAAATACCATCTGAATTCGTTTACCCATATACAATTCATTCTTGCTGTAAAAGCAAAACCTTCATTAAAGTATTTTTTATCGTCTAGAAAACTGCTTGTACAGAAATGAAGAGAAGTTAACTTTAAGTAAATTGAATTCCAAGATATACTTAAGCAATGTCGTAAAAACTCATCCTCCATTATTTCTATGAATTCGTAATGCTATTCATTGCATTCCTGACATCACTTTGTTTCCTCCGAGATGACATCTGCGGGAAATGGTCGCTAGCTATTTTACTATGGAGGGCAAAACAAAATTTAATATGGCTTATTGCACACCGCGTCTTACAGTTATATTTAATGCCCGCCCATTAACGCGCTTTCCCGGAAATTAACACACGCTTATATTCAAATATTGTTGAAGGAAATTGTCGAGTTAAAAAAACATAAAGCCCTTTTTTCATTAAATTCGCCAATTAAGACGCTACTTTGTTGCCTTTTAAGTCCGCTGTTTGAGAAAATATACTGACTACATTTCTGAAACTGCTAAAAATACTCAAGTTTATCGTTCTTTTTCTGAACTTGGTTTGATTTTATTTTATTTCTCTTTTAACCCTAGAACTGTATAGACTTATACAATACTGGCCACACATGTTTTTCTAAAACTATTTGATTTATATATCATCATATTTTTGTCAGTTGCGTGTGTATATTATTTTATGTTTTTGTTACTAATATTGTGGCAAAATTCGTTACCAGTTCCAAAATGAATTTAATTTTTTTCTGTGCCACATATGCGGGGGGGGGTATTTCCAAAGTGAACTTATTCCACTTCAAAAAAATTTTGGAAAATGCCAAAAAACTGTTTATAGTGTCGATATAACATATATTTTTGTTATCTTTATTTATTAATATTTCTTTTAAAGGTATATTAATTTTTTTTTCATGAATTTATTTTAATGATCATATCTCTGCGTTTTCCTACTTAAAATCATCCAAAATTTACAAATTTCTCTAGTATACCACGTTCTAAGGTGTGCGAGTTAACTCGCTTTACTTATAAGTAATCTGTCCTTCAAATATTTTCTAACTTGACGAGTATTTTGAAAGAACTCAGTACACATGGTAAATACGGATAGTACGTGTAAATCAAAGATATTGGACATTAAATTGGGAAAATTAAAAGCATATCTTATTATTTGATTATTACGTATTGTACCTTAAATTTAAACAATAAAGGACGTTTTAAAATACAGTATACTCTCAATTATTTTGGTGCAAATTATCCGTGCTTGAAAATTGCATTAATTTAAAAATCGTCCGTTGTGATATTTGAAACAAATAGTATTATTTGTCATGCAATTCGTTCGATATTTTTAACCCATTTACTTTATTGCTGTATCGTAAATAAAACAGCTTTATCATACCGGTCTTCTCAAAAGTCTTGCCGAGGCAAATGATAAGTTCATTAATTTTTTGGGAAAATTACAATTTTGAATGCTATGTACATATTTATATATATATAGAATTACTCAGTCTCGGTCAAAAGTAAATCGAGTTTCATTTATTCGATTGTGAAGAAAAATACTTAGTAATGTTCAGAAATAGATTTTATTATATTCTGAAGAGACTGAGGCAAGGCATTATATCTGAAATATCTACATTAAAAAAAAAATAAAGTTCTGTGAAAATCAGTATCTAAAGAAGATACTACCAATTCCATTAGTCACAAGACTGGCTGGTACTGACTTCTGTCGAAACTTTACTTTGGACTTTATCGACCAGTGAAGATTCAAATACAACAATATAATAGTTCTTGGAATAAATCGTACTGATATTTGAAAATAGTTTTGAGGTTCTCAAAAACAAGTAGGAATTATATATATACTCGTATATATATTTCTTATTAATTATACTTAGATTTATTATAAAATTATCTGCATTATAAATATTACAGTATATTTTAAACTAAATATAAATTGATAGATCGGATAATCTGTGCCGTTCTTCCTCAGCATTACTCTGATTAATCAAGAGTACAACTATACTGCAAAGATCATTGCTTGTGGTTATGTTACCACTTCAGAACAGCCAATATAACATTTTTCTTGAATACTATTGACAATTTGACTTAATAATGTGTTTTTGAAACAGCAATGTTAATCAACTCTATAGAATCGATTCATTAAGAAAACATACAAAAATACGTCTCATATGGTAAAAAAACCTTTTTGGCTTATTCCTATAATTAATCTTGACTAAAGAACGTCCAAAAAATTCATCGTATTAAGTAATTATTTTAATCTTTGTTATGTTATACTAGCCTGTTCTCTATTGCATTATGAGGTGTACAAAGAATATTTACAAAAACGTGACATGTTAACATAAATTCAACTCATTATACACCCTTTCAGGGCGTAAACGCATTTCTCGCAATTTATTATACCCGTTCAAGGAATAATGTCTCGTTTGTTTAGTACTACCGAACACACGATATATTTACTTGTATATTTACTGACTGCTTCTTTTCTTTCTGTTTTCAGGTAAGCACTGCTGTAATTGTTAATATGAACTCATAAATGCTTCCAGAAGGGTATGTATCAATGACAAATAAAACGGTCTATTACGAACACAAACCTCTAGCCGTAATTTTCGACCGAATTTAATTTAAATCACGATTATACATGCATTACAAGTATATACAACATTATTATAATTGTTCAAAAAATGTCTGCATATCGGCGTATGCGATGATCTTGAAATAATTTTCAACACTTGAGATTGACGAATAACTTTGCACATATACATAAATCCACATATTTTTTCGCATAATCTATAAAATTCTATCTTGAATAAATAATGACTTGCGTGCCCCGATTCATTCAATGCTAGAATATAGAAAACTCTGTAATACCGAAAAAAAATTACTCAATTTTCTATATTCCAGTGCAAAATGTTTGCGAAAATGAATAAATACTCGCAGTTGAAGGGTGAAATCATATTTTATTACTATTTTATACCATAAATATCTCTAGTATAGAATAATTGAAGGATGTATTTCCAAAGTGAACTTATTCCATTTCGAACAATTTGTGTCAAATGCCAAAAAACTCTTTACGGTGTCAATATTAGGTACATATTTTTTTGTTATCTCAATTGCAAATCGTATTTTACACTACAAATGGATATAACAAAAAATATGTAATATCGACACCGTAAACAGTTTTTGGCATTCGCCATAAATTTGTTGAAGTGGAATAAGTTCACTTTGGAAATATACGCCTTAACTATGAAAAATATTGCGCTATGTCACAAAACTATAAATACCTGTTAAATCCTGTTGTGGTAAAATTTGTACATCTTTAAATATTACTTAGTTTTGAGGAAATTAACATTTTATCGAAATAATAAGAAACGTTGAGAAAGTTCTGTTCCCATATTATACATAAAAAATATGAATTAACATGTGCTGAATATACGTACGTTACCAATAACTGATATTACAACACGTATTCATTGAATTTGTTTGAATCTTCGTCCGTCACCACAAAAAAGTCGTTATACTGAAATTTTCGTTACTTAAAAACACTGCATATGTATTTAAACCTATATATATATGTATATGGTTTTTGCTACTATGAATCAATGAAAACTACACATGTGTACTATTAATATCTATATCTTGAATTAATTGTTTCATTGTTTGTAGGAGTGAAAGCATACATGTTTCTTTCACTTGCATTATTGCTTAAATATCTTGGAGTCAAAATTCTACTTTAAAAATCTGATAAGACTCAATTACACTCCAATAATCTGTGAAAAGAAACGAAAGTATATTTATACAGGCCTTTAATGTCACTATCTCCAATATCTTCGTATATTTTTTAAAGAATCGTAGTAGTTTTTAGATTTTTTTTAGAATAATTGTTATGCTTGAAGTCAATTAAAATATATTTTTATTGTGTTTGTCTACTTGAGACATGCTATTAGCAATGACATGTTGAAATAACGCCATCCGTTTTTCTACTCTCGAGACGACATTTAGTAAAAAGTATTTGAAATTTTCGTCTGTAAATGATTTATTTACTTATATGTATTTTGACCATTTATAATAAGAAGAAGAGTAAACTTTGATTATTAAACTATAATTTCTTTGTAAATTTCTAATTTTAACCCTTAAATTATTATTTTTTTTAATCTTTTCATATTCGTTGAAACAATACATTTTACTGTAAATAACTTATTATATTCGTTTGAAGAGTATATAAGTACGTCTCGATAAGTTCTACAAGAGTTACTTGTGCTATGTCGTCTTAAAACCAAATACCTACAACATATAAATATACTTTTTTGTGTTACACACTTTAAGGTAACGATTCGCCATCTTTTTTTGCTCTTCACTGAAGATATACGAGCTTTTTTAATCTTAAGAAAATAAGTAAGTATCTTTTTAAGTAAAATATGGAAACAGCAGCGAATTTTATCTCTAGAATGTATTCTTTCCTATCTCTGCGAAGTATATCATTATTCATTGAAATTCAGACTATAGTTAACTAACAGTATATCTGCAATCTTTTGTTTACAGTTAATTATGCACTATTCCTATAATGTATTTTTGCCCATTATTTAAATTTAATTATGAATACAAGAAATAAAAAGACGCTTAGTGCCAAAAAGCTGAATCTGGGATACAGGGGTTTTAGTGAATAATTTGTTGATTTTTCATAGAAGCACTTTGTTATTAGCTTCTCAATGGATTAAACATGCAATCTAAAAATCATATTTTTCAAATCTTTTTTATCTTTTTTAATAAAAAAAACTAATGTCTGTTGAAACCAAATGTCAATAAGTGGCTATTTTAAAAATATGCATGCTGCTTCTTACACCCAGGTCCATCTTTGAATATCCATAAAAGGTCTTATATTTTTTTTGGTACCTGAACCTGGTACCGTCATAATTTAGGGCATTGACGATGGGATATAGAATATTTTTGCATACTTACTTGTTTTTTTCTACTTTTTGCTACTAAATGCCTTTTTTATTTCTGTATTCGTATTTGAAATGTTTATTCAACAACTTATATTCAGTCATAATTTTTGTATGTGCGGTATTTTATTTTTTGTACACATAATGTTTATCGCTCTACTAAATAATTTTCCGGAAGACTGAACCAAATAATACCCAGGAAACTAATCAAAAATTGCGCTTCTTTCGCAAACGAAATGACTCCAATCCCATGCGAGTGCCACTTGACGGCATTAATCCCCTGCTTCGCTGCCGTGCAGCCTTAAAACAGGCGTCTTCGCCACCCTACCAACTCACCGGACCGGGGATGAAATGGCTTGTGAAATTAGATAATTACAGTGCACATCGCCTCGGCCCGCTGGAGGGAAAGCTTGCTCTGTGATCCGTGCAAAAGCTCATCGTCAGCCGCTCGAGATATCGCGCTTTTAAAAAAGGTCGTCGGAAATCATCCGGTGTCAACAAAGTTATATTTTTTTATTATTATTATTTTATCGATTGTTGCTCGTACATCATATGTGGTGTTTTAAATCGCTTAGAAAATATGCTCCTCTATTTCAGGCAACATTATTCAAAACGATTTCCAGTAAAACTGAATATCTGAATAATAATATATTTTTTTCTTGAAATTTAAAATAATTCCGTCATAATATTAAATAAATTAGAAATATAATTATATCATAAAAATGAATATATCATTCTATATCGAGGGCTTAAAGTCAAACAACGTTATCTACAAAATGAGTTTTTTTTTTATTTGTGATAATGTTATTTTACGTTATTGGCTATATAATTGTCAATCTAGTTTCTTCTTAAATCATATGTAAAGTTCAACGTTAATTGCATAAAGCTGCCTTTGTTTAATATAGAAAGACTGCATAAGCTGTTAGCGTTCTTGTCGCAAAAATAATCAAATTATCAAACAACAAAAAATTATAACATTTGAACATTAGGTTTTAAATGAACATATCCTTTGTTGAGTTCCAAGAAAATAAAAAAAACGCTCCTGTAAAGCTGCACTTTTGTAGATAGCGTTGTTTGATTTTAAGCCCTCGAATATAACTCATAAATTATATTTACTCACAAAGTTTGGTAGAAAAATATATTCAAATTAATACATGTTTTAGAAGTACGTATTTTCACAAATTACATTTAAAAATCCGAGGCAAATTTTGTCTATTAAGAATTTTTCAACTGATGTCATTTTTAAAGTAAATTGTTTTTTATATATTTTTTCTCTAAACTTATAATAATTTCAGATTGGGGTATAAGCAAATTGTGTATCGGGATTTTCTTTTTGTTATGAATCATATATTTCATGACAAGTAACATTACAGTTCACAATTATTATTACTTCATAAGTAACTTCCACTATAATTTTAGCGGGATGTAATGTGCATAAAATAACTTTAAAGCTATTTCAATTTATTACTTTGTCATGTCAACAAAGATTGGAAATTCTCATATTTACTGCGTCGTGAAACATTCATATTTAAAATCTTTGATGCATGAAATCTTAGGAAATATAAATTCCTTTTCATATAGAACTCTTTGTCTTTAAAAATGTATGTAATATATTTGTTTAGAGCGCTTGAACTGCAAACTTTATAATTAAATTAAAATGTTATTTAAATACTTAATTATGGAGTTATTAATATTGAATATACATGTCTCAGTGTTTCAACTGCGTTCAAATATTTTTTATTTGCTTAGTGTTACAATATATATATCATTATTAACATTAACCTTTCTAGGAGTAAGTTTTTAAGTGTAATTGCACAATTGGGTGAAGTTTTTTCATTAATCTAGCTTTAAATTGTGAATTTTATTTAATGTGTGCAATACTTTTGCTGTATACTGTTTATTTGATGCATAACTAATATATACGAGTATTTTATTGCTTGGTGCTTGACGTTCATATACGTCTATATTTCTTTAAAGTGGATTTATGGCGGAGGCATATGTGCTTTCATACTCCTAGACATGTAAAGACTCACAACTGACAAACTAGTAATTTTACTATGCTTTAGAATGTCTATGATGTATGAAAATAATATTTTCCATATCTTTGTTATATTCCGATGGGAAATTGTGAAATAACTAAAGCAAGTCCTATAAATTCCTTTTTTTTATTTTTCAGTAAAGTAGAGAAAACTGTAAGTTTGAGGGAAAAGACTCTATTCTATCTATTCCCAAAACAAAATCAATGTATTTGCACATTATTTGTTAGTTGGCGTTTATTTTATTGTAGGTATATACAATTTTATATCTACGCCTTCATCATAAACAAATATTTTCCATCGATTCTAGACATTTTTTGTTTGGTAAACTTAATAAATAAAAAAAAAACACCAAAACGCAAGACTAATTGACAAATAATTAATTAGAAAAAACTAATTCCTCAAGCTCCTAAAAACTCCCGTTAACAAATATTTCCCAACAAAACCACCAACAAAGGATTTGTATTCATCCTTACTAATTGAACAATTTCCCGTCTACCGGCTTACAGGCTTCATCGGGATTTTTTTTTGTTCTGTTGTCGAAAATATTCAAGAAGTTTCCCGAGCGGGGGGAGGCGCGCTTTTCTGTCGCGGGGCGCTCGTAATTAATTAACCCCACTTCATTAGCGCCTCTAGCGGCCGGTGGGGAAATCAATGTTTAGGCGGGCTTTTGTACGACTGGATTGAAGAATAGCCCATTCAAATTTGGAATGAATTATTAATCTCAGACGCCACCTGTGACATGCTATTAATGCCTGGTTGATACTTCCGTATCGGCGTTTCGTTTTCCCAGGCTTATTAATGTCATATTATTTTCGGTCTACGACTTTGTTATTAATTTGTTCCTTAACGTTGACAACAGCAAGCTGCCATGTAGCTTTTTGTAAATCCTTTATTTATTTCATTTCTATATCCAATAGACTTTTGAAATTTTCATTCATGCTGAATAAGTTTTATTTTGCTTACATTTTGAATAACGTAATATTTTTTCTTGAAACATTACATAAGCAGCGTTCAACCGATCAAGTGACAGAATCGAGTTAACTCGCAGAACTTAAAACGTTGTTTGCTAGGCAACTTCGAATATTTCGGATAATTTTAAGTATGAAAACGTGGATTAATGACTATAATAATATGATCATTAAAAACAAATTCTTGACAAAGAAATATTCAATCTTGAAAAAGAAATATCAAAGTTATATTGTCGCTTGAAAATTCACAGCGTGTCGGGTTGTGATATCATGTCCGGCACAAAAAAGGTTAATCTTGTATCTTATATGACAAGTTTTAATACTTCAACGAGAATATACCGTGGTATCACCAACACGAAATATGTTGCTGACATTTTCCTATAAGACTGATTAAAATTCATTATCGTATACACAATATCTCACTATCTTATATAAGTGTATATAAGCAAACTTGAAAAGATACTTTTTCATACTTATGATGATGCTAATTAAAATCAATCATAACTAAGAAATTTCACCACGAAAAGTACGGCACGATTATAGTTCAACTAATAGTAGTATTGATTTAAGTAC
>JAPMAG010001719.1:0-12036 GCA_036584685.1 Rhyacophila sp. Rhy_31_5
TGATTAATTCAAGTGGTTATTTGTATAATTCAACATAATGGAAAATAATACAAATAAATCTTATATTAGTCTGTAAAACAGTTTATTGCATTTTGCCACCAATCCTATTTTTTGGATTAAGCCGTGTTTGCAAATAATAGCCTCAATTACTTTAATATAAAAAAGCACGCCCAGAGTCTTAATTAGACTCGTATTATATGTATCGTAGAAAACGTGTGGGTGTTTAGTCGGTACTCGAAACCTATACTACTAATTTTGATATTTTTATATTCAAATTACGTGTTCGGCGAGCTGATTACTGAAAGAAAATCCTCACGTAAAAGCCATGATTTTTTTAATATTTTTCATATTTATTTTAACGGCTTGTGGATACGTTATTAATCTTAATTTCATAAAAAAATATTCTTAATGCTATTTCTTTGTTACTAATGCTTAATTTTAGTGTACAAGTATTTGAATTAATAGCGCATATTTTTTTAATCTATACGTAAAACTTTTACGATATATGAACAAAAATATTTTATAAGTCTCTTTAAATTTTTAACGATTATGTTTTACGAAGTATTTAAACAGGTGAATTTGGCCTAAATATTATATTTCACTTTAAACGTAAAAACATGAGTGACAATTTAATAAGTGAAGGCTTCGCCTGCCAGTATTTTCATATAAATATTATTAAATTTGTTTATAATATATTTTTCATTCTTTACATTCATGCGACATACTTCTACAGGTTGAAGTAGCGAGCACATTTTGCCTGTTATAAAGTTGAATAGGAACTCGAAAAGTTTTTCCAGATAGATAGAAATTCTCGGAAATCCTACAAGTATCCCTTAAATATTTTCTATATAAACATAATATTTCGACAAAAAAAGATATTTATTTTGCTAACTTTGATTGCCTGTACAGTTATTCGATAAAATGTATCGCTTTGTGAGATATTGGTATATTTGTAATATTATTGTGGTCTTTTAATAAAAATATTCTACATCTCAAAAGTATTTTCTTTACACTTACAAACAAACATAAATACACATATACATCGTAATAGCATCATTCATTGTGTTTACGTTGCTTTAAGAATCACAGAAATACGAGTATATATATCGACCTTGTTTAGCGAAAAGGGCTAAACCCTCAATTTTTCGAAAAATGTTTTTATTTGAGAATTATGTACAATATACAAAACTGTCAAAAGAAATTAAGCCGAAAATTCCGAGTTATTTTTTTAATTTAGCTTTAGATTTTGTAAAAAACGACCTACTAAGTTTGTGTGGAAAGGCAAAAGCATTAACTCTCAATTATAATGATTTTCCTTTTATAACATTTTTAATTATCAGATCAGGAAAATAAAAGAACAATTTATTGGTCATCATGCACTTCGAGTTTGACCAATAATCATTAAAACACGTTTTTTATGTCTACTGTAAAATTTGTTCTGTGAGGGTTAATCCCTTTTCTCTCAACACAATTGATACGTATGTGTGTGGATATCGGTTTATTGGTTCAATTTTAATTTTGAAATTAGCTCTTTAATCAAATATAGTGATAATAGTCGTTCTCTTTCTTTATTTATGCCACGGTGCAATTTTTAATACAAGCGGATTATAAAGAAAACTTAAGTTTTCTTATTTTTTTTGTAATTATGCTATAGTTCTACACGTTAAAAAAACATAGTAAGTTGAGTGATTTCTTTTATATAATTGATTTTTCATAATTTAGTTTTACTGAAATTTCTCTTGATGAGAAACTAAAATTAAAACTTTTAATACACATATTTCGAATATATGGCAAAATAATTGCAAAAAATAATTGTACTCGCTATTTTAACACTTTTCACCATTCGTGTATTACTGAATATATATACATATATATATAGTAGATTATCAAATTTCAACCATTTCAGACGCACATATTAAAAATGAAAATAATATTGAAAAAGTTTTTGCGGTCGATTATATTTTGTATTTTTTAAATTATATTGATCTAATAATTTCTTTCGAAAATATTTTGAGGATCTGAAAGAACGCCTGTAAATAAATGCATTGTACTGTTTTTTTGCATAATTCTAGATACGCTCTAAAATATGGGATCTTTACTCTGTGAAAATTTTAAAAGTTATTTTTTACGAGTAATAGTTGTTAATTATTAGCTCTACTCTTTTGGTTCATGTTCTAGGTACAATACAAATGAATAAACATTTGAAAAAAATACCACCAGCTACAGAGCTTGAACAACGCCAACAACTAGCCATTTAAGGATATAAAAATTTTAATAGTTAGAAAAATACTTTCCCATAAAACTGTTATTCTTTATTGAACTTCTAGTAGAATTTTTCATAAGTTAAACATATTTCCATTGTTATTTCTTTTTTTACAAATACTCCAAAAAGATACATTTTTAGAAAACCTTGTGGTTTGAAGTCTTAATAATATAATAACCGTTCAATTTTCAAATTCTTGCGGTTTAATCAACAAAATTCATCAATATTTATCGAGGTTATGTCCACACGCTTCAACGTGAGAGCCGCCAGGTAGTTTCGGTTTGTTTTTACAATCTGATCAAACAATTTCACGTGAGAAAGAAACGGCCGGCGTGTTTACTTTTCCAGAATTTTTCCTAATTTTATTAACTTCCGGCCTTTTATTACATTTCTTTTTTTTACAGTAATAGGTTATTCAAATTTACCCAATGCCTTTCGACAGCCTATATTTCATTAATCATTACACCTTTTGTTACGTAGTTTTGTATGGAAAATTGAATCTAATTCGGTACTATTTCGACTTGTATCAGAAGGTAATATCACTTTGGTTTAATACCTTTTTGAAAATTGTAAACCATTTTCCTAAGTTATTTATAATTTATTTTTGAATTAAAATAATGATTCACACTTTATTTTTTTCAAATATCTTTTCCTCGAACATTTCTGTTACAAATATGAGTAGTTTTATATGGATTAGATATTAACTCTTTCAACTAGACTTCTCCATAGTAATCAATATTTCACATTTTTATACATCTTCAAATTGACATATCTGTTCATAAATTTGTGGAAAACAAATTTTGTATTTTTAATTCTATCACAGTTATAATAAATCCAATAAAAATACAAAATTCGTTTATTTTTAAGACAATTAGTGTCGAGATACAGCTATTTTAAGGTTGATATTTACTTAATGAACGTGTAAAAGCACTCTTAAAAAGTCATTTACATTTACGTTACGTAGAAATTGACAATGTTTTTAATTAAAAAAATTATTTGCTTTTGAAGTAATGTTTTTGAAATACCATTTACGTGGAAAATGATCTCTAAAAACTTTGAATTATTTCTTAAATATAGATTCTTTTTTTTCCTTAGCCATGTCATGCCCCTCACCCGGAGTATATGGACAACACATGTTGCCTCCGTGAGTCCCTACCACTGGCCAGTCTTTTTTTATTCTCCCATGTCATGCCGGCGTCCCGTAGCTCCGCTGAATACATACTTTATATGATGTTCAGTGGTCTACCGGGCAACGTTCCCTCTTAGGTATGCGCGTGTGGGTAAATTATACGCACACATGTTTATATATTTCGCACACATCTCAGAAAAAGGAACTTGTAACTAATTTTTTGCCCAATCATCTATTTTATTTAATATTTTATGATGGATTCTCAGGTTTTTCTTTTTTATATGTGTGCGGAAAATGGAAACACTATATACTTACTCGTATTATATTACGTATTTAAATGAAAGACATCATGAAATATGTAATTTATGATTTTGTGATACATTGCGTTGACTACTGCCGCACACACAATGAAAAAATTAGAGGGAACGTTACTCCCGGGATGACGTAATCCAGTTGGCTTGAAGAAGAGGCATGTCTACATAGTTGAGATGTAATTTAGGCATTTTCAATACATGACCAAGCTGAGTCCAATACTTCATCTTCACTTTGGATGTGATGAGTGGCTGCATGTTTCGTCTCCTTATCACTTCAATTCACGTATAGTCATACCACTGTATTTCCAAAATTGACAGCAAGTATTTGGTTTCAAAGCTCGGTAAATGGTTATTTGAGACTTTGTAGGATGCCATGATTTTCTACCATAGAGCTGTTAAAAGCAAGCGTTGAAAAGGCGGCATTTGGTTTTAACCGAGTATATCTGTGATTCCCAAATATTTCACATGGAGTTGAGGTCGCTCCAGCAAATCTTATTCAGATAGCGAGCTGTCTTTGCGATGTTCCATCTCCGTGATGTGCACCCCCAGATATCTAAAGCTATCGACCTTCTCGACATGCTGTCCATCGCTAGCCATGGAGAAATCTGGATTAGGATAGGCAACGTTATGCATCACACTCGTTTTCTTTGTATTGATTTTCAAACCAACACAAGACAAATTTGTTTGAAACGTATCAAAGGTCTCCTACACGTCTTTGCGGAATCGACGAATATGATAACGTTATCGAGATATTATATTTGAGGTTGCAGCACTTCACCTACAAAGCAGACAAATATTAGATTCATAATTTGCAAATATCTGAGAGTGCATATTATGGGAGAATACTTTGTAAAGAAAACTCTCTCTCCGGATGTAGTTTGTTCGAATAATCTCAGGTACTCGCAACTGTACTTAATCAAAACCAAATGCCATCTATTCAACGCCTGTATACTGAAAGTATTGTTCTTTTATAGCAAATTACGGAAACATAAAAATATTTGCTTAATGCGGTGGTACGACTATACTCGAAATGATTTGATAAAGATATGGACCCTTCAGATTTTCAACACACTCAAAATGAAGATAAAACGTTATATCTGGCTTATCTTTATGCCAAGAATGCCTGGATTGTATCTCGATTTGGTAAGCATCTCCTTTAAGTCAATCGAATTCCGTCGTTGGAAGTCGTCAGAGTTACAGGATAACGGCATGACATGGACGGATACACGAAGATTAGCCAACGACAAGGATTCATACGAGCAATATGTAGTGTCCATATGCTACAATTAAGAGAAGTAACATTCTTGATAAATAAAAATATAAGTAAATCAATACCCAATTTTTTTTTCAAATAATACATGTTTTAATCGATATAAAGTAATTTCAGGGTTTTTCTCAATTTTCAAGAATACGAATATGGAATTTTCTTATGATTATTTTTTCTCATGAAAAATTCGATAGCTGAAAATAGCAATAGCATTGCTGATTCCGACATTGTTATCTTTCACGAGACGTGAATTTTATTACAACTTTTTTATGTAAGAATTTTGTTATAAACAAAAAAAACTTGATGAAAAATATGTTTTCCCCTTACATTCTTTACTTCTTTTTATTGTGTATTTCTACAGGCTGGTGTTTATTTTAGCCGCATAAAATCTCTCATATGCGTCATTCTGCTGATCTTATAAACGTATACGTACTATATACTGTATCGTGTAATATGAAATTGAATAAAATGCATAGTGCCATAATTTATAACAACGCACTTTAAACAATTTAATAGCCACTACCATATGCCATACCATAAAGCCGGTATATAAAAACGTTCAGGCATAACTTTAACAAAAATATATTTTTTTCAAATTAGCGTTTAATAATTTTACTTTGAAAAAATATTAAATAATATTTCATAGATAGATACCACGGAGTTACAAAATACGAGTAGTAAATGTATTTTAAAATTATGAAGTTTGAAATATTTGTCAGAAAATATTGCTAAGAACGATAATTTTACTGTCAGCTACGTTATAATTTACAGAAGAATGTTTGTGCAAATGAAATGATAATACAAAGGACTCTTGTACAAACTTCTAAACTATATAATTATTATTAATGCTGTAAATTGTACAACGAATCATATAAGCTTTAAAATATCTATATATAAATAACCTCATATTTTTTTTGTGCTAATAAAGAACAATATTTTTTTATAAAAAACATTAATATGACAAATATAAATTTATACGAAAAGATTATTTGAGATATAAAGCTTTTTATCTAATTTTAACGATTTTATTGGTTTTATTTTATACCTTGTGTTTTTTCTATATAAAATAATGGACCTTGTAACTTTATCAAAATTATATCCAAAGTATTTGATATTAGCACAACTTTTTTCGCTCAATATTTGATATAGGTAATACAACAAACTACAAATATAACGACCAACTACAGTTCTCCAAAACAATAAGCTCATAATGAAAATAGTTTTCGATCAACTTTTCGGTATTTGACATCTGTAATGGCTGTTTGCAGACCATAATAGAGATTGTTTGTATCGTTTTACCAACATTGATTATATAAATATGACTTCCGGTAAGTGTGCGTATTAATAGGGGAAATAGTTGAAATCTATTTGTACGTATTAAAATTATTTATATACTAATTACAATTGCATATTGTATTAGTTCTCTGTTTTTACGCAGCATTTTAAGTGATATACTTTTTTTGTAAAAATAACTGTATAAAATATTATTATGTGTAACCATATTTCAGATAACATAAATTTATATTGATTTTTATATGAAAAATTGTGGAATACGTAGAAAAAATAAATAGGCTATACACATGTGTTATGAGATGTTTCCGTTTTCCTTTGCATTCTCATTTCAGGCAAGAATGCTTTTATTGTGATAGTACGTACAACGTTACAACAATATAATATTTTTTCAGAACCCCCAACGGCCCCGAGAATTTTTGACGAGAAAGGTCGAGAGGTTGTGGGTCGTGCAGGTCCATACAAAGAGGGGGACACGCCATACTTTTCCTGTGTCGTCACCGGAGGTAAAATATTTCCTATTTTCATTCTTTATGTTCACTTAGTTTACAGCACCAGCAAGATTTTGTGCTATTATAATAGGTAAAACTGCGATTTAGGCATTTCTTTAGATTTTACAGGTGCTATTTTAAAACTGTACTAACTAACAATCATTTTTATTTTATTAAAGAGATTTTATTACATTAATACTTTTCGTCTAATGATTAAACTATATAATGGTACGTTGCATTATTATTTTCGTATTATTTTATTCATTTTAAGTACTCAAAATGGAATATTGTTTATAGTTTATATTTGATTATTAAATAATAGAAATATTACATATTAATAAGTATTTCTGTAAGACACAATCACGATTTTTACGATCCGATAATTGTTTGAAGTTGTTTGTTGTACTTTACTTTCACAAAAATTATAGTTTCGGTGAATTAGATTTTAGCTTGGGACTTGATTAGTTTGTGAGTTTTCGGAAAATTATTTTTCTGAAATGCTTTTTACAAAGGGAAAGTTTTTTTTCGTTACTTATTATTTCGGAAACGAATATTTTTATTTATTTTATATGAAAAATTGTATCATTTTTTGTTGTCCGTTGTTTTATTACAATATCACAAATCCAAGATAATAAAATATGTACATCTGACATAATTTACGCTTATATTAAGCTTTAATAGTAAAATATTAATAGATATTTAAGTATTAAAAACTTGTTAGAGAATTTTAAAATCAAAAAAATATGTTTTTTATTTTTTTATATACTAATTCTAATTAAAAATGTACTAAAATACTATTATTTATTCAAAATAATTATAATTTCAGAGTTTTTATCGATATTTGAATACAAAATTCTTCATTTGCTAGTAAACGTATTCCTTAGAAAATATACTTTAATTAATTTTCAATGGGCTGATTATGAAATTCTATTTCTGTTTTATGTTAAGATAAAATTAAATAAACTTGGAAGTGTTTTTTTTTCAGCAAACGTGTAATCGGAGCTCCCATGTTTACTTCGGGCCATTTGAAATAACGTACTTTATATTTTACTTTTAAAATATCATATTTTATACGTTAGGCTCGAGTTGTTGTTTTCATTTTGTTTCAAACGTACAAATGACATTTTGTTGAAATTGAATTGGTATCAAATGTATAATCAATAGACGGGTTTTATTCATGCGTTCACTACACACATTACCTGAGGCTAGAAATTATGTTTGTAGATATATCGAATGTATTCAGTTATTTCAATATGTGGAAATAATAATATTTATTACTACTAAAGCTTAAAATATTCTTTTCTAGCAAGTTGCAATTAATTCGACATAATTCAACTGGAATTAATAACTAAAAAATCATTTACTTTGTATTCCTTCCAGATTTACCTAATCTCGATAGTTTTTTTTTACATTAAATGTGAAAGTTTTTTAACATTCTAACCACGGTAAAAGATAATGTGATGTTTTTGTACTAATAAAGCTTTTTGTTAAGTTCACAAATGTGATGTATGCACATAATTCATTTATAATTAATGTAATTCTTTGTATGTATGTATATAGAGTTTAATAAAATTATCGAAAATTAAAACTTTGTACAGCTGGATATAAATATATATTCAGTAGAAATACACATTTACATTTTATGTATTTTATTTATACTGCGAAAATCGAGTACCGGTCTGTATAAAAATATATTCTACCATTTAACAACGAATAATTACATAACCAGTATCTATACTCATACATAATGCCATTATGCTTGTGAAAATGGAAAAAATAAGTGTCTACGCGAATATTTTAGGAAATTATTAATTATATTTAAATAATACTTTTAAAATAACATTCCGTAAAATAGCAATTGAACTCAAGTTTTAAAAGCTGTTGATTTACATACCTTTTAATCAAGTAGACTATATTTTAAACGATGCCTTTTCATGTTTGTAATTACCTCATTTTTTAACAAATCGACAATTAAGGCATGTATTTTTAAAGTGAACTTATTCCACTTCAAAAAAATAGTTATAAATGACAAAAAACTGTTTACGAAATTGATATTACACATTTTTTGTTATATTCATACGTAGTGTTAAATACAATTTGCAATATGGGTTATAAAAAAGTATGTAATATCAACACCGTTAACAGTTTTTTTGGCATTTACCACAATTTTTTTGATGTGGAATAAGTTCACTTTGGAAATACATGCCTCAATTATTGTTTTCATTAATATTTTTCGACTTACTAAAATACTTGGTTCGTTTTTATATAAATATTGAAATATTATTCATGTCGCCGTCGTTAGGCTAGTGAATAGCACGTCTATCTAGCAAGCAAGAGTCACGAGTTCAATTCTTGTAGCTGGTCGGTATTTTTCAATGATTTGTATTTATTGCCAGGACACGAGTCTTCAACGGTTGACCTAATAATTAACAACTTTTACGGATGATTAAAATAAATATTCAAAAAATATTCATATTTTTATGATTCTAAATGCTTCATCTTGAAGCAGATATAGAATAAGTACTACAAAAATATAATTTTAAAGAAAAAATAAATTTCCAAAAGCTTTAAATAATGTTTGATTTTAGTAGAAATAAATCTTATGTTCTTACACTTTGTAGTTTGTTTGTTAAACAACGCCATATATTTAAACATTATGAATAAATTCAAATTAAATATTTTAAATCGACCGTATTTAGGTAAAAGGGCGTAATCCTCTTTTTTTTGAAAAGTGCTTTTATTTGAGAATCAAAGTATACACAACTAACTACACATTCTGTCAAAAGTAATTAAGCCAAAAATACCGATTTTTTATCGAAATTCAGCTTTCAATTTTGAAAAAAGAATGATCTACTCTGTTTTTGTGGAAAGAAAAAGAGCATAAATACTCCATTTTAATGATTTTTCTTTAATTAAATGTTTAATTGTCATGTCAAGAAAATACAACACCAAATCTTATGTCATTATGCACTTCAAGTTTGTGTTAATGTGACTTTGACTAAAAATCAAGATACCACGTTTTTTGTGCCTCCTGTAAAATTTGTTCTGTGAAGGTTACTCCCTTCTTACCTAACCACGGTCGATATTATTATTAATTAAATTTGTCATAAAAAAATTTTTATACAAGTTGTCAAATAGTGTTAAATAATAAATCTGTTATATATTTCATAGCCTGAGGTGAAGCGCAATGTACGAGTATAAAGCAATAAAATACTACAATATAGTGCCTAGAATTGATATAAATTAAATAAGTCCTGTCATAACTAAGTTGTATTAATTATGTAGATTCCAATTAATTTAATGGTGATTAGATAAAGGGAAATCTTGTAATGTATTTCGTTCGCCGTATTCATTCCGAAATAACCCATTAGTTGAATGTATGTAAATGAAAACTTGTCTAGATATTTAGATAATCCGTGGATTACGGAATTTATACATGGATACAGAACGGAGTAAGACCCATCGGTATTTAAGAGCTTAGCAAAAATTCTAAAATGTACGGAGCTTTAACTGAATAATGTACGCGTGTAGCAAACACATCGTGAAAGGGAGCAAACGATCTAATATTAAACACTTTCGCAAATTAAATTCGTTTGTTGTCCGTATAGTTAAATGTTTACAATCCGTATTTCGGAGCGAAAACTGTCAAATCCGAAAATCCGGACTAGATTTCGGAAAGTTTTATCCCTGCGTTAAAATTCAGGTGTAAATAATCGACGTTTCGCTAATTTCACTTGATATAAACATTATATTATTTAAGCTTTCAAAATGTTCTATATCGATAATATTTCAAATTCCATTGGTAAGTCAATTGCATAAGACATTATAATCAGTATAATTTCTACATTTTGTATTTTAACGAACTTATTCATGCAGCTTTCAACCTACTTAATTTTGTTATAAAAAAAGTTATAGAATCAGTTAATATTATCACAATCGGAAGCTAAGTTCTCTATTTTCTCTGCTGTTATTAAATTAAAAATCATTTTTACCACTACATAAAGAAAAATATTCATAGATATAGGATATAAAATGCAAAGTAATAATCAATTTTTTTAAATACTATATTAGATTATAACATTGATTTAGCATTAGGGATCATCAATAAACCACGTAACGTATTTTTTTAGGTTTTTTTTACCCTCCTCCCTTGCTCTTCTCCAGGTAATGTTCAGACATTCAGCTTGACCTCCCCTCCATCATCTCAAAAGTCACGTAACTTTCCAAAATAAACAAGAATGAAATTTACGAGATATCAAATAAAGCGTTAGTTAAGAATAAAAATTAACCCATCCTCCCACGTGTAATGTCACGTAGACATTGACGGTCACCCCTTTCTTCCCCTCAAGGGCATTATGTACTTTTTGGACCACCTCTCATTAGTATACCCGTTTCCGTATATACAGCAAATGGATTTTTACAATGTAAAGATTTTCTTGGCATATTTTTTTTTTTATTAACATGTCCAGAAGTATGGAAACGGATAAGTGTCCGCCCGATTTGCTTTGAAGAAGTATACGTACGTCAAGCACCAAGCAATAGAATAATTGTATTTATTAGTTATGCGTCAGTTGAACATTATACAACAACAATATTGCATATATTTGATAGAACTCAAAATCTAAAGCTAGACTAATGAAAAAACTTTCATCCAATTGTGCAATCGTAATTTAAAAAACTCACTCCTGAAGTTGTTAATCATGAATTATTAGCTCAAACCAGCAAAGTTAATACTACACTCTGCCTCTCAAATAATCTTTAAATGTATGCATTCATATTTGTAGGTGTACAATCTTGTAGTGTCAACATTTTTGCTGTCTATACAAAACCATATATTACTGTACTTTTTATATGAATTTTTCACTCGCCCATATTGTTAAATTTCACAGTAGATTGCAATTACGTAATAGGACAACAATTCGTGTGCCATTTTATTATTATTCTGTTAAGATCGTTTAATTTATGACACACAGATGGTGGTATTTCGTGTGATTATAAAAAAAGATCAGCACGCTATGGTTTGCAAACTCGTTTGAACGTGGCTGGGTCAAAAGTCATGATTTATTAATATGAGCGTTTTTAATTAGGCAACGAGATTATTGAATTGTGCTTATATATCTGATATCCGATATAATACTAGACGCATACGATCAGGTTGAATGTTTGTTCACTAAACAAAACTTTGAGCGTCAGTTACTTTTATAGGCTTTTGCAATATGTTGGTAACTGTCACTTTTAAAGCTATTATTTTTTGACATTTTACAAGTAGAAACTACGCCATT
>JAPMAG010001722.1:0-12032 GCA_036584685.1 Rhyacophila sp. Rhy_31_5
GATATATATATATATATTTTGGGTAATAGATTGAACAATCAGTAATTTAATTTTATTATAAATTACGAGTATCTATCGGTTGCAACCAATCACACCAATATTATGTTAGTTTCATATCCGTTCATTACACATTTATTTTATTTACATGTATCAAACTGTGTATAGTATGTTATCTTATGTAGACTATTATAATTCGACTACGCAAGTACTTGCAGTTTTGTTCTCATATATCACAGATTCTAATTTTCTACATCTTTAAAACCAGTTATTGATATTTTATATTTTTATTGGATAGAAGAGCCGTAGAATATAAGAAAAAATTACCGAAAACTTTTGTCATCTTAAGAAAAGAATTTAAAACGGAAAAAGTAATAATTTCGATATTAATTTTCATATTATTTTTTTTACTATAGGGCTGCAGCAGGATTATTAATGAGTTTTTCCCGAGGGTGTGGGGCAGTTCTAGGACTTCTTCCACCTCCGATCGCGCCTCCGTCTTCACCACCAGCACTATCTTGCTGTTCAGATGGCTACCATTCTGATCCTGATGCATCATCAGGAAACGAACCAGACTCCAAACGGTATATTTAATTTATAAAACTAGTAACTGTTTCACTATTTTTGTCCTATTATTTTTTTTTAATATTTAATGACGTATATTTAACTCGAATGTGATGAAAGAATTATTTTACTTTTAATGATGTTTTTTACCTCCTATATTTTCAGTATATAGATACTGAAAATAAAAATTGAATTAGCGTAGAATGCTTAAAATATCCCCACTACGTACGGAAATAGTTCAAATAAAGTGAGTTAAATAAAATAATGTACACTTTTATTTGGTATCAGGTAAGCGGCCACGAACAATCACGGCTGTGATTATGCGCGACTAATCTAAATATATTTTTATGTTTGCATAGTGGTATTGAATACATCTACCACGTCCGATATTTTTTTTATTATATTTAACACAAAATAATATTATTTTTTCAAATTTTATTTTTTATTTAACTTTTGATAAATTCATCTCGCCCTCGTTTGGCTAGTGGATAGCACGTACGCCTAGTAAGCGGGGGTCACAGGTTCAAGGTCGTGCTAGTTGCATTGTAGCTAGAGGACACGAACCCGAAATGGTTGAGCTAATAATTGACGATTATTACTCGTAAAAAAATTGTTAAAAACAATCTTCACATTGTGAAGATCCATGTGCTTTTTATAGCGAATATGGTTGAAAGAAAAAGAAAAAATCATCTAAATTTGAATTGATTAAGTTTGAATGGTTTTTCTAGGAGACATTTTATACTCGTTAACATAGCAAAGATGATATTCAATATATTACACAACCTTAGTAGGTGTAGAATATTAAAAAATAACAATTCTCTATTAATCATTTTAACAGATCAGAGCTCATCACCAGATATGGTCAACTCTTCAATAAGTCAAGAGTTGATATTCTGGATGCCCTTGATGCCCTACCACCTCTGCAGCATGCTCATCAGCTTAAAACAAAAATACTATTTTCAGTTATTGTTGTAAGTATCACTTTCCCTGTTTTTATAATCAGCTACTATAACTTTACTATTTTTATACTTTTAATTCTCAATATACTCGTATCTATTCTAAATAGATCATGTATTCTTTATATGATTTTTCTATGGTTTATAAAATAAGAGGTATTATTTCCAAGTGTAGCATTTTATTTAGTAAACGTTCCCATATTACATTTTTTTTTCATTTTATTTTCAATTTCACACTTGCCATGTAACTAGGATTTTCCCATGACATTTTAATTGCTCTCAAAGTGTAACAATTTACTTGCGTATTTCAAAACTGTTACCATATGCCTTCAATAATTATTTACAAATAAACATCTAAGCTACGTATACTAATTGAATGAGTGTGCCCGTAATCTGTGTGAGTTCATCGAAATATTTATTTTCCCATATAAATACCAATCTTTATGGATTATAAAAATATATTTAATTGCTTCATACAATAAATTGTATACCAACATTGCTTAGAAATTTTTCTCAATACGTATTACCCAATAATTATAAACTGCATATTGTTATAATTATGATTCATTATGCAACTCGCTAATTTTAGAGAGAAAAAAATATTTCTTTTACTTTGTCTTAAACACTATTTTTCAAACGTGCTACTAAGAATAATACGTTTTCATCATTTTCACACTGTTAAGCTCATATACCAGGATTATATTGTTTTTTTTTTTGTTATATAATGTCGATCGTCATGGTGAAGTTACAATATCTTTGAAAATAATTCTGATTGGATATTGATCACTACCTGTCAAATTAATCATCATTTTGGAAACTATTTTATTAACTTAAACAATTTTTCAAATACGTTTAGCTTATTTAATACACATTAATTTATTTTTAATCGACAAACCATGCTTGCTTATTATGGGTATATTAAGGCTACAATGATACAATTTTCTAATGAATGACAAATTTGGATATCTTCTCGAGTAGCGTTTACTATGATGTCCACAGCGTTTTTTTCCGTTCGACACTTCTAAATTGATTCCAGCAGTAAAAGATATGTTTATATGTAGTTTACTTAAAATATTAGACATTGAAAGTTTGCAGCATGAAAAAAACAGTGCAAAATTGAAAATATACTTCAAAATTGCAAAAAAAACATACGCATACAAAATAAGTCGATTATATTGTCGTCCTCGTTTGGCTAGTTGATAGTGCGTGCGCCTATTAAGCGGGGATCTTGGGGTCAAGGCCCGGCCTGGTTGCAAACTAATTTTCAAATATTTATTCATTTGTATTGTAGCCAGGACACGAACCTGAAACGGTTGAGCAAATAATTGACAATTATTACTCGAAAAAAGAACTGTCAAAAAATCTTCACATTGTGAAGATCCATATGCTTCATTTCAGATCGGATATGGTTAATATATATATGAGTAGAAAAAGCCTAAAACTATGTATTATCATGCCACATTTGCAATACTACCGTAACATATACTTAGGAGTCGTCCCTAAATCACGTACCGTTTTTCTTACGTTTTTTTACCCCCGCCCCTCCCCATGTAACACCATGTAGATATTTAGCTTGACTCCCCTTCCATCCCTCTTTTCAAAGGTAACGACACTTTCCACATTCAATAAGAATGAATTTTATGAGATTTCAAATAAAAAAACTGTTGCGCCTTAATAAAAATTAACCCTCCTTCTTCCTTGTAACGTCATGTCGATGTTAGTAGTCGCCCTTCCCTAACCCTCAAAAGCATTACGTTATTTATGGAAGACTCCTTATCAGGAGTATAAATCTACTCCAAACTCAATGACTTATTTATTTTTGTAACTAACATGTCTAATTCTGCACCCTAGAACCGAACTCTATTAACTCCAAAATGTTCAAACTTAATATGTTTTTATCAAACGCCATGAATTTACCTCTTTTACACCATTGTAAATAGTAATCCTAAATCAATTAGTTCCTGAGATTTTGCGCTTTAAAGAATATTAAGTCAATCTTGATTTTGGAATGAAAGATTACTTAAATCCTTTAATACAAATGACTACTGAGAAGTTTGGAATAATATGTGACTTAATATACATTAGTTCAATTCTAATGTACTGAATTATATAATGAGCAGATACAGATTTTGAGTTTTAAAAATATGTATGCAATGGTTGTTTCTTCTGGAACAATATACTTGAATAATAAAATGTATTTTCATTCAAGCTCGCCTTCCGATCCTGCCAAACGTTACGTGAACGAAAAGCGAGCGAGGTACGCACGAGTTTGGGCTTGCTAACCGGAACACAAAGCCCCGCCCTGGACTCGGCCGTAAAACAAACTCTGTGCTTAACAGTCGATACATTTCCGCTTGGAGAAGCTGAGAGACAAGTTGCAAATCAGGTAATAAATCGTGACATTCACCAAGCTCACGTAGAAAAATGCCGAAGAAATTACAAAAGCCTTTATGTTTACATTTACTACTTATAAGCACGCACTAGGTAGGCACACTTACACATATATCACGCAATAAGTTCAAAGGTTACTTAACGGTTGCTCAAAGTAATTATTAGTGACTTCATGAAATCTATTGAGATGTTCGTAATGCGAGTAGGTGTGCTGTTATATATAGTATTTGATATGTTGGCTTACTGCCATCGGCATGACCTCTATTGAGGAAATACCGTCAAGATTCCATACTATTGTTACTTGGACTTCCGATACCAGAAGAAATATTTCTCTGTGTTCATTTTAAATAATTACTCAAACTTTTAACAGATGACAGATAGCATTATTGAAACGACAATCATTTTATATAATATTAAAAGTTTGCACCTGAAATCTTAATGTATTTCGCTAATCCTGTTTTTATAGCAGTTTATCATAAATTTTATTTTTTTCGTCGTTCTAAATTATATCACCATGAATCACGAGTAAATTTTCTCATTTAAAAATCAAAAACTATCAAAAGCCGTTGCTTTCTATATAGTTTTTTTTTCCTAAATTCACTCTGTTAATATTAAAACAATAGATACATACATTGCACCGTAAATACTTGCTATTGACAATTTAATTAAGTTTATTTACTAGCAATCCTTCGTAAAAAGCAAGTGTATTAAAACAGTAACATGATAAAACAGTTTTGTCATTTACAACATTTTCAACTGATAAATAAAGTTAAATTTGACTTCTATTTATACACTCTTCTACCATACCGAACATAATTTTAGTAAGGAACGATAGAAAATTATAAATACGTAAAAATACATTAGTCAGGTTCAAACTACGACTGTAAGAAACAAAAGACTATGAAATTAACCCATGGTTACAATACAAGCTAAAAATCAAAATAAGTACATCAATGAAATGAGAAGAAAATATTACCAAAAATACCATCATTTAAAATAAGAAATACGCAATTTAAAATTTACCGCGGATTTATAGTAAAGACAATTAATTATATTGTTTGTTTGTCTGTTGTTAATAATGCGATTTGATAATACTCCATAAATTAAAGTACTCACATATTTTTATCTCCATTACTTTGCTACACTTAACAAGTATTTTTTAATGCTATCTCAATTCAGAGAAATACCTATGTGGACTAGTCTCACGGCATCACGGAGTAAAGGTTAAATATCACCATACTGTTAACTCATTCAAACGGTTCCTTTATAAATCTCTTAAGTGTTATTATAAATCATAGTATTTATCGTTTATGATGTACCTGAATTTACTGTTATAATAAATTATATGACTTAACAAATACCATGATATTAAAATCTCAAACATACCTAAATGCAAAACTTTTTAATTAATGAAAATAAATGAAAATACTATTTTTCGAAATTCTTTTACCCATTTTTTCACAGAAAATACCTTTATAAAATCGAAGAATTGTCATGTATAATAATATTGTTGAATTACTAATAATTGGCCTGTTATAACGTCGATTTTTTTATTTTAGTCTTCTTGCATAGATAGGTTAGGCTTCATTTAATATTAAGATTATTATGAACAACATACTCATGGTATATGTGTTTATTATTTAAAACAAGTTCCAAAATATACCTTCCTTTACAAAAATATTGTTTCAAATTGTTATTCAATGTTAAACTCAACCAAAACGGTTGAGCTAATAACTAATAAGGGGTCGTCCATAAACCACGTAACGTTTTTTCTTTCATTTTTTTATCCCCACTCTCCTCCATGTAACACTATGTAGACATTCAGCTTGACCCCCCTCTCTTCTCTCAAAAGTTAAGTAACTTTCCACATTAACCGATTAAGTGCCAGAACCCAGTTAACTCGCACAACTTACAATGTAATTTACTAGACAAATTTGGATATTTTGGATGATTTTAAATATAAAAGTGTAAAAATATGATTATAACATATTCATTAAAAATAGTTTAATGATAATGAAACATAATATATACATTTAAAAAATATATTAGGTTGTGACATTGTCTAGCATAGAAAAGATTAAACAGGAATGCAATTTATAATCACCTTCTACCCACATTTTGAGAGGGAAAAATATTACGTAACGATAAAAATTAATCCACCCTCCCCTTGTAATGCCATGTAGATATTGGTAGTCACCTCTCCCTCCTCCTCAAGAGCGTTACATGGTTTATGGATGACCCCTAAATATTACTCGTAAAAAACAAGTGTTAAGAAAATTGTCTTACTGTGAAGATCCCATATAATTTATGTAAAGCAGGCATGGAATAAAAAATAATATATGATATCAGATCAATTTATACATAAATATTTATATCGTGTTGATAAATGTTATTTGATATTTTACCTCCTTACACAAGTTATATTTTTATTTTAATCATCAAATTTTATGACTTCATATTTGAGCTTAATAAAATTTTCAAAGGCTTTTTATAAACTCTTTCTTCATTCAAAATATTAGAAACACGTGCGTCATGGAGAATTTCATAATTTATTCAAATCATTTTTTTAAATACTTATAGTCTCCAAAATATAGCGTATTAAAGTTCACATTAAAGATTTACTATTATACAATGGGAATAACCATCACGCTTCAGTCATAAGTAACGTTCAAAAAATGTTTATATTAATTAATCTTTCGCATTTCTCCAGGTACTCTCAACTCTCCACGAATATCCTTGCTTGGAGAGATGCGGTGGTCTTCTTCAGTACATATCCGACTGTTGTCGTCTTGCATGGACTCTTTGCAATCAGACTCCGCCGTTTGGAGTGGACACAGACTTCACACCAGGTATAAATTCTAATACAACTAGAGGAAAAATAACCGATTATTAATCGTTTTCTAAAATATTAGTACTTATTATAGTTTACAGATACGATTGTAATAGTTTATTTTAGTAGTAAAATATTCAATTAAAACACACATTATTGTGAATTCAGTTTTTTTAAATTCATCTATAATCAAAACTTTGTACAACTTTGATTGCTAAATTCGATATGATATAGTTATATAAGATTCGTGGCTATCTTGTATTAATAAAGTTGATGATGGCTGAAATCAATTATTATACTGAAATATATTGTATTATACACTATACATTTCCTTCAATATCTAAAGATAATGAAATACTTATAAATTATTATTGGTTTCCAGTTTTGATGAGATCCGATAAACACGTCCGCTTCCACTCTTCAGATCAACGCTCTGACTTGATTAGATCCTTTATTTGGCCTGCCCTCATGGACGAAGACACTTGTGTTTTCAAAGCAGTTGTGATGACCTAAAGTTTATTCCATATATCAAAAGAATGTTTTATTGCAACGTACTTAAAAGTAGTCTGTAGTGAAATGTTGTATAATACGAAACATACTAAATTCTTGCTGATTAAATATTTATACATGTCATCCACGTATGGAAAACTACATTGTTTTATTAAAACTACATAAAAAGTGTATACGTATTTTTGAATACATATAATATAATTGCATGTCTTTGATATTTGTTTATTGTAAATATTTTTCTGAATATAATATGGAAGAAAAAACTATAATAGTATGCCATAACATTATTTAGAATTTGTGCGTATGAAAATATTTTTAAATACTATAATTTACATTTTTTTGTTTTCTTAATAGCAACAAACCGAGTATTTTGTCATTAAAGACATAAGTTTTAAATACATATTGACTTTTTTAAATCATGTAAAATATTTTTTTTTAAACATTTTTTAAATATATTTAACAGTATTAATATAATATGCTCGTAGTATTAATTGCAGCAGGTACTAACTAAAGAAGCTTTGAAAAACATTTAAATAAGCAAATTAATATACGTTTGTACTGACTTAATAAATAGATGGGTATAATGTATAAGATGTAAGTTAGATTAATTACAGTTACTGCTATTATTTTTTTCAAGTGTCCACACTTAATTTTGCGTTGCTTATTAAGTACAAAATATAAATAATTTATATATTATTAAATACTTACGCTTCTATATAATAATACATTGAAATAAAATAAATTATTATTTAATGGTTGTCTTGTTATGATAAACATATTTTTCAACGTTTGTAAAATATTTAAACCGCAATAAATGATTAAAATATAATCTGTTCTTCAAATTTAACCTGTATAATCCACAGAAAAGGTAGACAATATCAATATATTACATATTTTTTATTGTTTGGTATATAATATTAATTTGTATTTCAAATATAAATTTTAAAACTCTATTATTTCAAACTTCAGTAGCAAGATGGTTAAATTTTATATTTATTAACCTATTTATGTATTTTTTTCATTGATTTAAGAATCAGCCAACTATCAAAATAAGTTTTGATAAATCACTACAATTTACAATAAACGATAGTAGATTTCTACAAAATACATACTATTCCAACTAGTAATTCATTATTATGTATAAAATTGTTTACTTCACAGAAATTACTAGTTTAAAGAAACAAAAGTTGTTTTTGCTTCATAAAAAACGTACATTAATTTAATCGCTAATTTGCCACGTTGTTTTAAACACTCAAGAAAAAATTCCATCCCGTGACTTCTGGAATCTGGTACTTACAAAATATTTGCCAATTTACCCACCTACATTCGTGTTCAATAAACGAACATTAACAAAGTTTGTCTGGCCTAACTTTGTATACTAAGAATTCACCAGAGGCTACTCACTTCTAAGGTGATGTGATACATTCATACTTTTGTTACATGACAATAAACTAAAATGAAAAGTTTTTTTAAATATTTTCGGATATAGTGGGTATGGTATTTCTTGTAGGATATTTAATTAAGCTCCAAAGCTCTCGTAACGTTTAAATATACATATTATATTTATTCACCTACATTCATATATAGTACATGAATATTTTCTACTGTTTATATAATCGATTTAACACTATTTATAATTGTTTTGAGGAGTAATTTAGTATAATTGTAGCAAATTGATTTAATGCCTAGTAATGAGTATTTTTTCTGAGTTTACGATCAAACAAAACATATCTTATCCGGATAGATTTTATTCGTTGCAGATGACATCAATTTTATAACAAATGGTCGTCAATTTGATTGAAATAATAAGACAGTTCTACACACTTATCTCCAAAAGTATATGTATAAATAAAGTCTGATTTTGTTTGTTAGAAAAAAACTTAAGTTGAAGATATCATAATTGACAGAACCGATATCATATATAAATATAAATGTAGAATAGAAAGTATGTACTTTATCAATATAATGGCCTTCCACGAAGGATTGACTATAAAAATATAAATCATAGGTATCTAATTTGTCTAAAAACCTTAGTATTTCCATGATGAAAAGGTTAAATATCTGAATAAATTACGGTTGCACAATTGGGTAAAAGTTTTTTCATTGATATAGCTTAAAATTTGAATTTTATTAAATGTATGCAATACTATTATTGTATAATATTCATTTTATGCATACATAATACACACGAGTATTTAATTTCATGGTGTTTGACGTAAATATACGTCTATACATCTTCATAGTGAATTTTTAGCGGATGCATATGCGCGTCCATACTTTTGGATATGTTAATATATTAAATTATCGGTTTAACTTTATATTTCGAAAACATGCGTTGAACTTTGAAATTCAACAGAAATATCACATTTACAGTCACATACCTTTATGATCAAGTCTTTATCAAAGGTCTGTAGTCTTTTACTTTAAAATCAAGATTTTATTTTAGTTCAGTATGACACTCATACACATAAAAAAATATTTTCTAGCATAAATTTTAGGACTAAAAATTATTGCAACATTTCGGCTCCAGCAGTTTAATTAATATCCCTGGCTAAACTACTCACTCACGTTTGAATGCCGTCATTTGGCTTAATTGATCAAGCGTATCACTATAACCATCACTTACCTCCACGACAAAATTGACCCACAGGCAAAAGCATGTCTACTATATTATATTTAATTATTTTATGTCGATCGTGGATTCAAAGCTCATCTAGTTTGTATACCATACATTAATAATTATTATCAATTTTCATGAAAACCTGACTATCACACACATACAAAACTATAGTAACCGTTATTTTTCATATGATATAGAATAATATCTCCCCGTTTTTCACTGATAATAAAAGAACACATACTCGTACTGTAAAAACAATTAATTTCATCTAGACAGGCGAGAAACATGTTTTGGATTGACACTTTGATCGTCTGTTGACCTTTAATAAACGACAGCACCTAACGCTTATATTGTCATTACTATCTTTAAGATTTCCCTTTGATTCCGGGACCTTGTACAGCTATTATACCCGTAACCCTCTACCCTGTTACCGGACCATTCAGAGTAAAAATAATAAATGATTTGAAAGTCAATATCATATTTTAATATTAATAATGTTGGAAAAATAAATAATAGAGGTAACCACCCTGTAACATGGTATTCTACAACACAATTTCGCTCTTACACGATAAGAAAATTGCGAAAATCTTTGTATAGCATGGCAACCTACTACACGGTTTCATACTAACATGTTAATAAAAATTCTTTTATAAAAATGTATGTATGCACATACTTTGATAACACGATTTTTATTACAAACATTTACAAAATTAAGTTACGTACTATACCATAGCGTGTACGTGGTATTACCAACTCATTATTTTTTGTTTGTTTAGTTTATGTTAATATATCAGAATATTTTTGGTTTAAATTCAGAAAGTGATCATATCGTTCGACTGAAAAAACGCTCTCGCCTCATTGTGCTGAACAGTGATGAAGAAGAAATTTAATAAAATGAGAAAAGGTTATTTTTACATATTGTGCTTATATTTTTAACAAAAATGTTGAATAAAAAATACGTGATTTTGTTTTAAAAAGTTTCCGGAACGCATTCCGCCATTTCGTATTAGCTCATAGTCTCGTATAAAACGGTTTTACACAACACGGTATTTTCTAGGGACCTATCTACCGTGTTAGGGTTACTTGTGTATGATAAACAATATACGAGTATATTATGAGATGAACGCCAGTGTGATATAGATGCACACGTCGAAACGAAAAAAAAGTAAAATTAAAATACTGCTATGACGATGCATGGCAGTAAATTATTTTTCTCCCATTAAACAGAATGAAAATGCCTCATATGTGATATAAAAATTTACATATTACAGGTGGTATAAATTGGCGATAAAACTCATAAATCATGTCCAAATTAGTGTGGGAAATCTTCTCTGTACGTTTAGCTAAAATAACAATTACCCAATTTGATAAAAAATGTAGATGTATAGACGATGATGTCTCGACTTTTATATATGCATGTTTGATAATGTTAGATTAATTGGAAGATTCACTTTGCGAAATTGTTTCAAGCCGAATTCAATAGGCCGTATGTAGATGAGACTCAAGAGACGAGAGGTGTACATTTAGAATTTTAATTAAAAAAAGAATCTAATCTTGAAAAATATACATACTTCGTAATATATGCTAACGAGCATGTGCATCTGTAGCTTTCATAGTACAGTGAAAGATTTTGTTTTACCTGTTATCATTATTCAGTGTCATTGGAAACCCAATGGAGATAAAAAAAAACATACCCAAGAAGACGTTTACACTCTGAAAAGATCCTGCAATGGAAAACGAAGAATATCCAAATTTTCCAAGACATTTAGGTAAATAATGCAGAGGATACAGTAAAATGTAAAACTAACTACTAGGTAAAGTTGATGGAAAGAAACCTTCTCGATCCCCATATAAGGTTGAAAGCTTCTTAAAAGCTAAAAAGTTATCCCATAGAAGTCACTATAGGCGACGAAGAGTCGAATCGTGTTGAGTAGCTCTTCCACACATACACATATCGACCGTGTTTAGGTAAAAGAGAGTAACCCAGTAAAAAAATTACAGGTGGCACAAAAAACGTGTTTTAAAGATTTTTAGTCAGTCACATTAACACAAATTTGAAGTGCATGATAGATAACCAATAAATTGGCGTTTTATTTTCCTGATTGATAGTTAAGAAAGTTACTAAAGAAAAATCATTAAAATTGACGTTTAATGCTTTTTTCTT
>JAPMAG010001723.1:0-10440 GCA_036584685.1 Rhyacophila sp. Rhy_31_5
CCAGATAATAAGGATAATGAGATTTGGGCTTCTGTCCTAATTAAAATCGTGGGCTAAAAGTGCTTATCCTATGAGAATGAACTAATTGCCCAATATTAGTATAAGTCAGATAAAAATAAATGCCCTTTTCCAACAGAGGCCAGCAATATTTTCCGCTTGCCCCGGGGGTCATCGGAAGTTTTAATTGTTCAAAAAAGTTAAACGTAATGGCTTAAAAGCTTTTAGATATGTATATTTATATAACTACCAGTAAAGGTTCTATTAAAAAGTCTCTAAGTATCTGGTAAATTAACATTTTAAAAAATATTCTTTATTTTATAAAATCTTTTAAGCCATACTATAAATTAACGATTGACTTTAAATATGTACAGTGTGTCCACTGGATAAGTTCATATTTAAAAACTCTTTACTGTGGCGGTGGCTGAGGTGAAGAAGTGAGGACGAGGCTTGGACGATGCGTCGGACGTGCGGATTGCTTAGTCACGATGGAACGTTGGAGTGGACCGCATCGCGCTTTTGTAATCGAAGCATATTTGACGAGTGGATATTTTCTTCAGTGATGAGGCCCAATTTTACCTGGAAGGTTATGTTAACAAACATAACTGCAGATATTGGGCTCCAGATAACCCAAAAGAGAAGCATCAAAGACAACACACAGCCCAAAAGTGACTATATGGTGCGCTATTTCTGGCTTTGGCATAATTGGGCCATTGAGAACCAAAATGGTACCTCAATTACCGTGAATTCCAAACGATATGTCAACATGATTGAAACTTATTTTCATCTTATTGTGGAAAAAGATTCACGTTTTAACAGAAACGTATAATTCCAGCAAGATGGCGCCACCGCCTATACCGCCAGGGATACAATGACTGTGGTCCGGGCGCTTTTTCTCCAGAAATTGATATCCCGGCTTGGAGACCTGGCCTGGGGTCTCGAGTCAATGGATATCACACCCTGTGATTATTTCTTATAGGGCTACCTAAAATCTTTTCATTTAAAATTTTATCTAGTTTATTTAAACCAGCCGCGCATAATAAGTGATCTCTAAAGAAATATCCAATCAGAAATCAAAAACAATTCTCAGCAATTCTGTAGGAAAGTGTTCACCAACTTACAGGAGACTGTACGAATGGACGGCAAATATTTAGACAGCATTATCTTTAGAAAATAAAACCAGCATAATCAAAGTTTTTTTTCATACCAATACATTTTTTTTTCTATTTAAAATGCTTGTTTTTAATTACCATTGAAAATTGAACTTTTATAGTGGATACCCTTTATAATGACGAAATAAAATCTGGCAATTTAATTCAGTTTTGGTGGCCTTGTACTAAAATTGAACTCAAATAAAAGAATACATATAACTTTTTAATAGAAAGAATATTATGAGCATTTTGGGGTTAAGTATAATATAGACAGATTGTGGAGACAGTATTTTTCTTATTTAACTAAAATGCAAATTTGTATTTATTAAATTTTTAATTTGGGTAAAAATGACACTACAATACGAAGTTTTGTGGTTTATTTTTTATACGGAATAAAAATAGCAACAAACGTTCACTTGAAAAATAATTTCATATCAAATTTGGTTTATAAGCGATATATTTTTGTTTATTTTATTAGTATTTGGTTCGATTTCAAATGTAAATAAAATTTGTATTCGAATTTTAACATAAATAACCAAATCTTCTGTGAGCGGTATTTTAATTTTCTGCTTTGTGCTGATAAAACTGTCTTTCAAATACAACATTTAGAAAACTTAGCTTTGAAAAAAATATATAAATTATTTTTGATATTGAAAAATGAGATTTCATAATTAAGTTTTTCATAGAAATTTTCAATTGAAAACATAGTTCAAACGATTTGCATAATACCTATTGCACAAAACCAATACTACACGTATATTTTAGTTGACGTAAGCGAAAGATTTCCGATTCTTATACTAGGATAGGTATAAAATATTCACATTTACACGTACTAATTCTATGAATTGAATGCATAAAAATAATAATATAGGTAAAACCTCATTATAATGAATTCACAAATCAAATCAAAAAATTCAGTAGAATATTTTTTTTTTGCATAATTGGAACGAAATGCAAAAAAAACGATGTAGCTTAAGTACTCGTAGTTTATTCACCAAATGCTGATATAGTTGCATTATTATTCGATATAATGAAATCACTGTAACACAATGTATTTTACGGTCCTACAAAATTTAATATAGTGGGATTATACAAGTACATAATTAACTAATTATTAATCTAATCAATCACTGTGATAATTTGGATATGTAAATTCTTTATTTTTTAATTTTTTTAAATATATTCAGCTTGTTCAGGAGTATGGACGCGCATATGCGTCCACTAAAAAATGATTCTAAAGATGTATATACGTATATGTACATCAAGCACCAGCCAATTAAGTACTCGTATATATTTTTATTGCATCAAATAAACCATATTTAAGAATAGTATTGCATGCATTTAATAAAATTCAAAATTTAAGGCTAGATTATTTAAAAAACTTTCATCCAATTGTGCAACCGTAATTAAATAAATATATTTAATAAATAAAATAGTTTTAAATTAAAAAATGGTTCATAAAGTCTAAAGTATTTTTTTATAGATCCATTTATTTCGTAAAGAAATTGTAATTAAAGAAAAAACATTCATCAAATTAAAAACTCGCACCTGAAAAGGTTAAATTTATTACAAATTTTATATTGCGACAAATTTTTAAGATGCTCAGATAAATATTTAACTCAAAATAACTATTTTATTGTAATAAATATGTATATTTTAAATTCAGTATATTATAATTTACGAATGTTTGAAAATAACTTTCATCATAACTATGAAAGACGTTTGTGGAGGATTATAAATACTGTACAAGTAGTGAACCTTGGGAAAATACAAGTAAAATTAATTATGAGAGAAATAGAAAAATATAGTAAAATTTACCTGTCTATTTAAGCATTAATACATAAAACAAATTTATATTTTGGGACACACTTCTAACGTAAAAATATAAAACGTTGATTTATTTGGCCCGACATTAAAATATATAATTTCTTACATTTTCCGCTTCAGACAGTTAAAAGTTTCCATTCGAAAATCATATTATTTATACGCCCTAAAGCACTTTATTTCATATTTAACTGCCAGTATGAACATTTCATAATGCTACATGTTTATTTTTATTCGTACGCCTTAAAGATTGCGCTTTTATATTTAAGCAACGTATTTGCCTGGATTAATAATTTAAATACATACGTCTTATCTTGCTTTATATAAGATGAAATATTAGATATAAAGTATGTTTGTTGATACATGTTTGCTTTCGTTATACGCAATAATGAGAGAATATTCTGTTGGACGTTTCATAGAAATAGATTTTTTTTTTCAATTTAAAAGAAATTGTGTTTCTTGAGACACCTCAAAATTTAATCAAGGTTATTTTCTATAAACTAAACAGATACTATGAAACCCTCATTAGGCCAGCATCGACCTACGGTTGAAGTGTTGTACCCTATCATAAAGGACGAGAGGACTTCAGATATCTTTGAAAGTGAGATGGTGAGAAAATTCTTGGTCAACATATAAGAAACTCAAACATTTATGATATATACACTTTATATAGTTTTCCTTATATTATCTCATATATCAAAAGAGACGTGTCTATTTTTAAAATATTTAAAAAAAAATACAATAACATTAAATAAGTATTTTTTCAATGTACTGAATTAAAATTAAGTTCACTTTCAGAATATATTCTAGATGAATACAGTATAAAAAAAGAGATACGGTTCCTAAAATACTCCGCTACCAAGATACATTGTAATAGATAATGCAGTCAATATTTATATTGATGTACGAATAAGAATTTGCGTGGTTAAGTAGTTGTAAATATACAATAAATATCACTTAATTAAAAAAAAATTAAATACATTATCTACGAGTGATAACTTCAAAATATTACATCGATTAGAATAAGAAAATAGTTTATATATTTACACACACATATATATATCTCTAAAAATATACGTTTAACTTGCCTATAAGTGAGTTTTTAATTACATTTTTATACACGTAACTGGTTGAAAGATTTTCATTAATCTAGCTTTAAATTTTGAATTTTAATAAATGTATGCATTACTATTATTGAATAATATTTCTTTGATGCATAAATAATATATATGAGTATTTTATTGCTTGGTGATTGACGTACTCGTACATATACTTATATACTTCTTCTAAGCGAATTTTGAGTGGATGCATATGCGCGTCCATACTCTGGACAGGAGAAATTCAAGACCGTTTTAATCTGCCACAAATTTTTCAACTGATGATGTAGTAATAAATGTTATACCAGATGAAACCGATCTTAAATATATATTAGCTATTATTATTTCAATATATTGACTCTCACTATGAATTGACCAGAAAGTTAACAAAAATTAATTGTACTGCGTCGACTTGAATAAATTTTCTTTACTTAGCTTCCATAATAAAATCCTCTTTTATACAAAAAAATACGAATAGTATAACTTAAAAAATAAAACACATCTTACATATAAACTTATTCATAATGGATTAATAATTATATAAGTATTTAGTAGCAAGTTACTATATCACTACGATGTATTATCTTAATGATTATATAATCACTAATATTAGTCGTAGTTTTAGTAGAAATTATCAATTATTTCGATTTTAATTTGTAATTAAGGAATCTGACAGTTTATAAAAATTAAGAGTAGATTTTTGTGGTTTAATATTTGACTTGAGCTTTATTTTAATTGTGAAGATTTCTATTACCTTAATTTTAGAATCACTAAAAAGTTTGCAACATCTAGTACTTTAAATTAGGGTTTATCGTAGGATCAGCGAATTTATTGCCATTCTTTTACCATGTCAGCAAGTTAGTAATTGTAATAAAATTTCCTATTTATATTGTTTTCGCATAGTTATCTTAATTATTCATTTACCCTTGGATGATTTGAAATTGGATTGCATACGCTTTAGGATATCTATTTTTACACTATTTATACTATCGTGCTTTACACGCTAAGGTGTAACGCTGTTATCTAATATCTTGAAATGTATGGAAAATAAACATTAAATTCACTTACGGTGCTAGTGGAATTCTTATATTGGAATATTAAACCTGTTTTACAATCCTTTTCTTCATCATATCTGAAACAAAAAACATATAAACGGTTACAAAAATTATATAAAACCACACTTCATATATTTATATTTAAAATATTGCTTCATCAAAGAAATTTGATGAAGAAAATCAAATGATTCATAATATGAGGGGTGTATTTCCAATGTGAACTTATTTCACTTCAACATTTTTTTGGCAACTGCCAAGAAACCGTTTACGGTGTAGATATTACATATTTTTTTGTTATTTACATTGCAAATTTTATTATTCACCACAAATGAATACAAAAATAAAATATGTAATATCTACACCGTAAGGCATTTTCCATAAATTTGTTGAAGTAGATTAAGTTCACTTTGAAAATACACGCCTTATATGTAATACGTCAAAAGTAAATAAAATATAAATAATTCTAATTATTTCAATGAATAAATATTGTACTATTTTTGATACACAGCCACGAAAATAGAGTCTGATTATTTATTTTCATTAAATTTGTGAATATTCAATGAATTATAATTATCATATATAAAATAACAATATTTTCAAAGATTTTTTTTCTGGTTGTAAAACCTTTTCAGGGAGAAAATCATGCAACCTTATAAAGCCTCGAAATAATCGCGTACTTAGCTTTGAGAGAAAATGCTATTGACGAGTATAGAGGTGCTGTGATTGCACAAAACAAGGGGATACGAAAACGATAAAAAAAATACTGACTAGTGATAAAGATTCATAGAGACGGCTTGCGGTGCCCGCATGATTTGGTTAAAAGTAAGAGAAACCTTTTATAGATTGCAGAGTAGAATATAAAAATACCACTCACCTATTAATAATAATTTAGTCTTGAGTCAGATGGCAATCAAATCAATACTTCTAAATTAAAAGTCACTTCAAACAATATTACATAGGTAAAGGTATTAATGATATTTTGTAATACATTTTATATTGTAGCAATAAATGAAAAATCAGGATTAAATTATATTAAATACTGTTATTTTATTTGCGTTCTCAGTATTGAAAATGAGATGTCGTAAAATAACTATAATCATTGTTTTGATTGCCCTAAGCTGCGATAATGTTCAATAAAAAACGAAAGGCTTCTACATTTCAGAGGCATGTTCAAAGTCACCCCAAATTAGAAAATTAAAGCCGTAATTCCGTGAAATCGCTTTTGGATAATCTTTTGCGATCAACGCCGTATCAATTTTGTTTAATAGGGTTTGCAGCTTTATTCGTTATTTTACGTCAAAAATAAAACTATTTTATGTTGCGGAGAGTATTAAGCATTTAGTAAATTGCATTAATCATTTCACCACAGTATAAAAATATATCGACTTTTTGTAATAATATATTTTATTGCAGTAAATCACGCAACAGTTATGAAAATGATAATAATAAGTCATACGATATATTCAGATATATAGTTAACTGCACAATCACCTTTTCTATAAGGCTTCTCTATCGTTAGTTTTGTTTTTCAATCATTAATTTCGTTTCCTCGCTATGACGTTATCAATTGATGAATACACTATAATCCACCGGCTTCGTCTTTAGACCTATTTGGGCTTATACCGTGGTGCAACGAACGTGAAACGCTCCGCAAGAAAGTGCTGGGAGTGTCTCAGGAAGAACTGCCCAATACTTCGGTGTATTATTATTATTGTTAAGTGCAGTGTGCAGACAATTCCTACTGTTCTCGTTTAGTAAGTTACCTACCATGTAGAGCTGATGGGAAGAAAACTTCCCGCTCACCGTATGACGCGTCATTTTTTTAAAAGCTATGAAATTATCCCATTCTTTATCCAGAAGAGCAATGAGAATCCCATCAAATGCCTTTTTGAGATTTCTAGATTCATTTCAACTAAAGTAACGACATTACTAGCCGATAAACCGCAATTTTATTATGATATTAATTATATTATCAATAGATTGCTTAAGGAACGCAATATTAAATAGTGAGAAGATGTGAATCTTACTAATATTATTTAACTAGTTCCAATATTTTAAAATTATCACATGGTGTTTTCTCATTTTTTCGTCAAGCTCTAAGATGCATATCTACACAGAAGCGTTAATTTTAGACCCACATTATAAACCGTAAATTTTAATTTCTTCAAATATACTCTTCAGAGCAAATAAGGTACCATTTATGTTTGTTAGTTTACTTGGAAGCTGTAAGACCATCATTTGCATTTCGGGAATGTTTTTTTCTCAATTTTTACATATGTAAGCCATGAAATTACAATTAAAGTTTTCGTTAATTTACCAGTTTCGTTAATGTATGTGTCGTTAAATTTGCTTTAATTAAATAACTGTAAATTGACTCGGCCAGTGAAGTACCGGGTTAGTTAAACATATTACTGTATTTCCAAAATATAAAGCACACGTACATCTTGTATTGAAGTGTGGTGACCCTAATTACATCCTAACTTTAGCAAATGCCAGTCCAAAGCACGCAACTCTATCCGGACGTAAATCTACTTTATAATTACCGTTGACTTTTTCGTGCGTGCTGCTCTCAATGTTACGGGTATACGGACGTGTAGTGACGTTTTGTTCATGCGATCGTGATCGAGAGATTAGAATGACTAGCAAACTGACCTGGCACAATACTATTTTAGTTAAATACTAATTATCTGATTAATAAATTCATAAACGCTACGTAATATTTTTATCGAACAAACATCAAGGTAATAAATATTTTATAGTTGGATACATTTACTGATACCGCTAGACGCTTGTACACAAATTCATTTCTCTTCATACTCGTATGTTTTTAAATAATATTATTTAAAAGAATTAGACCTTAATATAAATCTTTTAAATTGTGTGAGAGATTCATTTTTTCTCTTAAAAAGAAACACTAACGTTAAAACTGTTCTTAATTAACTATATATATGATACAACACCATTCCATTTTCAGCTAGGTATATATATACAGACTTTTATGTAGACTATCTATTTGTCGTAGGCCTAATATTTTGAACCTATGAATTTAATTAAACAATTAGGATTTTATTATAAATATAACAAACCTTACCTCAATTAGATGTTGATATATACACAACTACTAACTGCAGTATCACGTAGTCAGAAAAAAATAACTATAAAACATGACGTGTATTACATTTTTTTTTTATTTCATTTATTGGTTGAGCTAAAAATGAACAGCAAATACTGTTAAAAAACAGTCAAAAAATATGTAACAGAAATGTTTTTTTTTAATTCATATACACCCCGAAATGGAGCACACGGAATCTTTATATCGAAAAGATTTTGTTAATATTTATTTTTTTACGAGTAATGGTTGTCAATTAATAGCTCAACCGTTTTGAGTTCATATCCTGGCTACAATACAAATGTTTTTTTCTTTTTTGTTTTAACCATATCCGCTCCAAAACAAAGCATATGGATATCCACAATGTAAAAATTGTTTAGAGGGTTTTTTACGAGTAATAATTGTGAAAATGAATAAACGTTTGAAAAAATTTGCAACCACCACGGGCCTTAAACCTATGATCTCCGCTTGCTAGGCGTACGCGCTATCCACTAGCCTAACGATGGCCACTTTAACTTATAGAAATAATAATTATGCTATTTATGCATATTTTCTCCACGTTTAGATAAAATTGTTTCACAAATACAGTGGTTCTATAATTTTTTCGTTTTTGTGACTATCTGATGTATTACGAGTATATATTTATTAATATTTTAAATATAAAAAATCAAAGACGAAATCATTTATGCTAATAATAGTATAAATTATTTATTATTTGTGTGAAATCAAAACAATATTTCCAAGAAAAGTTAAATGTACACAATTAAATACAACGAAACCAGTGTTTTAAGAATTTATTCGCCCCCTGTCAGCTGCAAAAGATTTGAAATGGAAAAGTGACATTGCGATGTCAGAATACCATAATTTGATTTTCTCAAACAGTCAGAACTTTGCTAACTTTTTTAATTCGCTATATTATGTATCTTTTCGGCTTCACAAATAAAACAAAAACGAAAAGTTAAAGTTGAAGTTGAAGAAATAAAATACGAGCCAGAATAAAAGAAACTGGTGACTTGGGGAAAAATTTACTCAATTTAGGCTGACAGTGTTTTTGTCTCATCAAATTAAAAGTCTAAAGGCGTAAATATTAATATAACATCTTTATCACACAGTTTTAGTAAGTACCTCAAAATACTGCGTTATGCGAAAACCACACATATTTTTAACAATATATGTAATATACGGGTGATTTCATAAAAGATAAGTAGAAAATTAAAAAAAAATACATTAAATCATCAGCAGTGTAAAAAAATTCATTAATTTCAATAGTTTTGATAACTTCTCCCTACAAATTTCATCTCGTATGTACATTTTACATGGTATAGTAGAAAAACAAGTGTTGTGCGAATTATTGATGATAATATACTTAAATACAATACTTTACTGCTTATAACTTTTTGACTGTAAAATTGCTATCTTTTAAATAAATGTCATATTCAACTAATTTATAATTATACCCATCTGATAACTTCACCTTTGTAAGTGAGTGGATAGCGCATCCGACTCAAGAGCTGAAGGTCACGGGTTTAAGTTCTGTGCTTGTTGCATTTGTTTTTTAATTTATATTCATTTAGTAGCCAGGACACGAATCCGAAACAGTTGAGCTAATAATTGACAATTATTACTTGCAAAAAGCTGTCAAAACAATCTTCACTTTGTGGATATCCATATGTTTCGTTTGGAGCAAATAAGGTAAACAAAGGTAATTATATAATATGCGCGCTACCAACTAGTCTAATGGGGACGACTATATATTTTCTTAATAGTTGTTTTTATGAGTAATCGTTGTTAGTTAGACTATATCAATCACTTTAGGTTCATGTCCTGGCTACGTATACATATGAATGGATTTTTGAAAAAAAAAATATAACCAGCTGCGGGACTTAAATTCACAACCCCGCTTATTAGAAAGATGCGCTATCCACTCGCTCAGTGAGGGTAACAATTAGGAGAAATATATGTACTATAAATAAAAAATGTGATCAACAAATTATGTATTATTTTATATAAATAGAAAAAGTAGTTCACAACTAGTTATTTTCATTACAATAAAAGTTTCATTCCTTCAAATACAACAAGCTTTGTCTAGACAATGCAAATATATACGCAATATTCGATTGACTTCGACTTTTTTTACTGTAATAAAACCAATGAGTATTCGAAAATAACCATGAATAAAAAGTCGCGTTTCTTTTTAATCAAAGATC
>JAPMAG010001724.1:1423-12028 GCA_036584685.1 Rhyacophila sp. Rhy_31_5
TAGTAGGTACTAGTAGGGAACGATCTTCGGGGGTCTATCACTGACATATGCGTATTTATTTATAATAAGGATTTACAACTGGCTCTCTCACTCCAGTGAAGAAGGCTTCAACGTATATATTTTTAAAATTATTGTTTTATAATATTTTACCCCGATAACTTGTAAGTAAATTGTACTCAAAGTAAAATATTATATAAAAGTTCATAGTAATACAAGCGTGTTTGAGTATTTTGCTGAAACGGTTAACTTAAGATTTAATTTATTATATTTTATGCTATACTTATTGTTTACTACTAGTCAAAATAAAAAAGTAAATATGACATGCTTCTTGTTAACGTTTTTCTTTTCCTGTCGCAATAAATAATTCATGCAACGCCACTGCATCCCTTCACGAGCCTTTCTTCAGTACGCTAAAATCTCGAATCGTATTTCTAAAACGTTTGTAATAATAAAGAAACATTTATGTTTCAGCGGTATTTGTTCATTGAAAAGTTTTTGATACGCCCTTTGTTGGTTGAGAATCAATATACGAATATAAACGGAAACGCTCTTTTGTGCATTTTTATTTTTTCGTCTATATTTTTACACGAGCTTGTTTTTTCTTTGGAAAAATTGAAGCGAAAATAAATTATTACCTATACAGCCATTCAAATTTTACTTTTCAGTATCGAAAAGTAAAATTTAAATTTTCATATGAAAATAATTTCATAATTTTAATTTATATAAACTTTAGCAGTAATGATAACATCAATTTTAAAGACTTCTTTATTCCTCCAATTATTGTTGTATTATTTTTTGGCAGAAACAGTTCGTAATACATTTTTGAATATTGTATTAATTGTTCAGTCGATGGGTCTGGTGGATTATAATCGACCTTTTTGCCAAAACCATTTAATTTACTATTAAATGTAACGTTTTCAATTATTTGACGTTAGTATTGAGCTTTCATTTTTAAAGTATATCAAAGTATATGGAATTTAATATTTTTTATGTTTCCTTGGGTAAAAACAAAATGAAAATACATTTTAACCAATAGATACTATGAGGCGTGTATATCCAAAATCAACTTATAATCCACTTCAAAAAAATTGTGGTAAATGCCAAAAAACTGTTTGTGGCGTCGATATTACACATTTTTTGTTATATCCATTTGTAGTGTAAAAGACAGTTTGCAATGTAGATAACAAAAAATATGTAATATCGTCACCGTAAACAGTTTTGTTGTTATTTTCAACATATTTATTGAAGTGGAATAAGTTCACTTTAGAAATATACGCCTCATATAGTAATCTACTTTTTAAAGTTATCTTACATTTCACATAAAATAGAAAATGTTTTTCAACCAATGTATCATTTTCTTGGTCACACATGCACTTCATCAGAAAGTCCACCCTTAACCGATTAATTGTCAGAAGTGAGTTAATTCCCGCTATTTGTAACGCATTTGACCAAATATTTTAGATGAATTATAAATTATAAATGCGCATGAAAATGGGTTCTCATTAAAAACTTCATCATGACAGATCAACTTTCAGAAAGTTTTTGAAAGAATTAATTGTATTTGCCAAAAAGTCACAGCTTATCAAGTTCCGAAATAATATCTTCAATCAGAAAAAAGGTATATAAAAAACGAACAAGTTACACAACCTGATACGAAATTTTGTTTGGTGGTTATTTATACAAGTGCTTAGACACGATTATGAAAAATAAATATTTTCATATATCGCTAAATATATGTAATATGATTAATATAACAATTATATAAAATTGTTCAAATGAATTTTACTGTACTTTACGTACCAGTGATTTAATAGCACTTGTATGAAATTTAATTTTCAAAATTCATTGTCTTATTTGAAATGCATATCCTCATATATTTCATTGATGTTATATCTATTCAAGGGCTTAAAGTCAAACAATTTTATCTACAAAAATATGTTTTTTTTTGTTTGTGATAATGTTATTTTACGTTCTTCGCTGCATAATTGTCAAACAACGGTATGCTAGTTTTTTCTACTTTCTTCTTAAATCGTCTGTAAAGTTTAACGTTAATTGCATAAAGTTGCCTTCGTTTACTATAAAAAGACTTTATAAGCTGTTAGCGTTTGCGTCACAAGAGAAATCAAATTATCAAACATCAAAAAATTATAACATTTGAACATTAGGTTTTAAATAAACATATCTATTGTCGAGTTCCAAGAAAATAAAAAAAACGTTTTTTTGGCCCTCCTGTAAAGTTGCACTTTTGTAGATAGCGTTGTTTGGCTTAAAACCTTCATTTTGTATGGACACGTATTTCTAGCATATATGTTTAGAAATATAAAAAAAAAATGCGCAAAAAAACGATAAATTTTATGATTACCTTTGCATAAATAATATATACACAGGGTGCCCACTGAGAAAATTTAATTTTCTATAGTAATAAAAAACAAGCATTATGAATAGGAAAAAATATTTATTGGTATGAACAAAAACTTTGATGATGCGGGTTTTATTAAAGATGATGCTGTCTAAATGCTTGCCGTCCATTCGTACAGTCTCCTATAAGCGAGTCTGTAAGTTGGTGAACACTTTCCTACAGAGCTGTGGAGAAATGTTTTCGATTTCTGATTGGATATTTCTTTTGATATCACTAATTGTACGCGGCTGGTTTGAATAAACTTTAGATTTTAGGTAGCCCCATAAGAAATAATCACAGGGTGTGATATCCGGTGACCTATGTGGCCAGGCCAGGTCTCCAAACCGGGATATCAATTTCTGGGAGAAAAGCACCTGGACCACGGTCATTGTATCCATGGCGGTATGGGCGGTGGCGCCATCTTGCTAGAACCATGTGTTTCTGTTAAAGTGTGAATCTCTTTCCACAATAGGACGAAAATAAGTTTCAATCATGTTGACATATCGTTCGGAATTCACGGTAATTGAGGTACCATTTTGGTTCTCAAAAAAATATGGCCCAATTATGCCAGAGCCAGACATAGCTCACCATACAGTCACTTTTGGGGTGTGTAGTTGTCTTTGATGCTTCTCTTTCGGATTATAATCTGCAGTTCTGTTTGTTAACATAACCTTCCAGCTGAAAATGGGTCTCATCACTGAAGAAAATGTTGCTTAGTCGATGTACCGTAGGAAATTGAGTAAGGAGTCTTTCGGCGCATGTTTTTCGTAAAAGATAGTCACTTTCCTTCAAAGCTTGGACCAATTGGATCTTATAAGGGTGGAAGCACATTTTCTTTTTGATAATTTTATGCACTGTTGACTTTTTTATTCCCAAAGCCGCTGCATGCTTCCGGACAGATCGACGTGGATTTGCGATAACGGCATCCCTAACTCGTTGCACGTTTTCTTGTGTTGAAACAGATAGAATAGGTCCCATATTTTTAATGCTTAGTGCAAATCCTGTTTCCCGTAACTTTGCTATCCATTTCTTAATCAAATTTATGCTCAGCGCATCCCTTATGCGACGGATATTGTAGTGAGAGCAGAACTTGCACCTGGCTTCAGTGTACGATTCGTTACTAACATTCCATCGTGACTAAGTAACCCGCACATCCGACGCGTCGTCTAAACTCCCTCCTCGCTTCCTCACCTCAGCCGCCGCCACTATAGAGTTTTTAAATATGAAGTTATCCAGTGGACACTGTATAATCAGAATAAAAAAAGTACATATTCTTTTAAATTAATGAATATAGTGGTAAATTTATCAATGTACTCATAAAATTACACTAACAAAAAACAACACTGCTCACCTAACCTTTTCCGTGCCGGCGATAATGTCGAATTTTGGATAACTGTGACTTTTTGACCAAAAATACAATCATAAAGATATTTATTTATCTTATTCAAAATATAATATCGAAAGTTTATCTCCCATGATTTAATTTTTAATGAAAATTAATGTTTTTAAAAATTTAAATCAACCTAAATATAAGCTTAAGTTCAGTGAATTGCCTTCAAAGTTGAGCGAGTTAACTCGTTCATCAAGGACTAGCTTGTAATCCACATAATACCAATTAGCGCCGTGCAGCAAATGCAGTACTTACCAAAAAAGCTGTTTCCGTTCAATACTGTCCATATTAGACATGTGGTAAAAACTTGTCAATTATATGATAAGAATACACTTGTATTAGTTAAAAGTCGAAATATTTATTTGGTGGATTCTTATGACGTTGACAAAAACTCACGAGTTACCTCGTCTGTATTGAATTGAATACACTTGCAAGAATTTATGTGACATCACATCTGCTAAAGCTCGACTCACTCATGTGAAATATATCGATATTCAAAGCAATTCCGATGAATACAAGTCATTACCTATCACAACAGGATAACTGACAAATTAGTTCTACATTTTTAAAAGATACTTGATTCTCCAGGTAACTATTGAATGTGACATTCAACATTAGTCTTGGATACACAGAAATGCTAATTTTAAATGATTTACTCTTCAGTCACCTAGGATCTCCAAGTCGGATGCGAGGATAAATGGGTTTCACTGAATTAAAAAATACACATTTCAAAAAAGAAAAATCGTTTTATTTATCTTATTAATAATTATAAAATTACTACGGGACTATTGCACAGTTTTATGATATTGTTGTACAACCCTGTTGTACTGCACATCGTTAGTAAAATTAAAATAACTGCAAAAAAGGTTTATTTTGCCTTAGTACATAATGAGGTCTTCTCTAATAACCGAGATGATGCGTTTCACCCATACAATTTGGCACAATTCAATTCCAAACAAACTAACAACACTGGCAATACTGAATTTGAAAATATTTTGTACTGAAATTGAAATAATGATATTAATTATGTTGTCAAATGAAAATTTCTTTTCTTTTGTGCCTGTCTGGTGCAACTGCCTGCATGTGTAACTTACTGTAACAGATATCAGCAAAATTCTACCAAATAAAATACTGTAATCTGCGTTCCCTGATTTGAGATTAGTCCATCACTGTCACGTATAGATAGTGAACTGAATGAAATTACTATCTCAAACAAACAATGTACTTAACCAAGAGCATAATCTTAGTACCAAATGAAAATGTGAAATTTTGGCATTTAGATATGATGGGTATATTATAAATGTACTGATAGGAAATAGTTGAAAGTATACAATTAAATAATTATGAGTGGAAGTGTTATTCTACATATATTTTAGTAAATTACACAATAAGCTGTTAATTATATTTTTTGTATTCTCTCTCCTGTTCTGAAAATTTTACATTATTATTCATGTATACAGACAGATGAAACAAATGTTAATGTTGACAACAAAAAAAAAAAAACAATCAGTATTGCCAGAGATCGAATTACGAGCATGAAACCGTGCCATAGAGTACGGGTTGGATGTGTGACAGTCAATGAACTTAATTATTTTCTCAAAACCTTGCAAAATTGTTCAACATTTTCACTTTTGGGCGCTACCTACCATAAGATCACTCACTCTGTTCATTTTAATACCTAAAAACTTACAATTGTCAGTCGCGCCGCCATATTTCTAAATCTGATTAATACACTAACCTGATAATAATATATTTTAGATATAAATATACTTTTTTATTATTTAAAATATTCACATTCATAATGCCATCGAAGTTCACGTGGTAAAATTTAATGACAAATATATTTCCTATTATAAATATACGTTGAAAGAAAACTTTAAATGTAACTAATCGGTAATGATAACAACTAATGAACTTTACCGTACTTTACCGAAACTAATCTTACCGTAGTGCAACTAAAGTCTTTGACATGAAATAATTTCCAAACCGCTCATTAAATAATAGATCATTTACACGGTATTTACAACGATAATAATTTGTTCTACAACAAGAAAACGAAAAGGGCTCACAAAACAATATCAACAATATACAGATTCGATAGTAACGCAAAACCCTCTCGTTTTATTCTTACCAGGTACACAGAATATTTAATATACAGAAATGATAGTTCAAATTATTTCTTTGAGATCGATTCACCAATAATATTAATTTGAAAATACCAATTTCATCATCACCATTTATTATTATGCATTAAAAAAAACCTCCATATTATTCTCTATGCCCACCCAGCAGTCGAAAAAAGCGACACCATTTTCAAATTTGGAACACTGACGAGTACACGAAGAGCCAAAGGCAGTATTAAAATTGTCAAGTTAAGAGTTTCTATGCATCTTTACGCTTGAATATCTCGCACAAAATATACACAATTCATATTGGAACAGATACCGAATGTAAAAAATCATACATACATAACAGCATCATTAACATATTTCATCGAATAGTTTTGATGAAATTGGCTAAAATTCATTATGAAAAAAATACTCCACTGTAAGAATTATGGATCGAGACTAATTGAGTATATGCTTTCCGCAAATATTTCCCCCTCAGTGCAGCAGAAGCATTAGCGTTTCGAAAATAAACTTTAAATCTTAAACCGCAGTTATCAAATCAAAGTGTCACTTCCGCCCCCTAATAGAGAAGCGTGGAAAAATAAAGCCCAGAAGTAAAACAGCTGTACATTGTGGGGCCAAGTACACATTTGGGTTGTCCATTTATGCAAAGTCCTAATTGATTCCACATAATACGAACAGATGGAGTTTTTCTTTCTTATAATTCATCAATAACAATATAAATTTCATTACATCATTCAACGCGATTTCTACACACTCATTAATTATCCGAAAATATAATATTAAAATGAATTTAGGTTAGGTTTACACTAAGCACAATACATTTTTCTGTGTCTACATTAGTAAAGTTAGGGAAGAATAAACGGGTGAAGGTTTAGCAGTTGTACCAACTAGAGTTTCCATAAAAAAATAATTAGAACCCACCAGCTCAATTTTAAATATTACATATTGTTTAAAATCATAACATTTTATACATTGCAAAATTTATATGAGAATATATTTTCGTTTTCCTTCATCAGAGACACTTGAAACGCGGCCCTCACGGCCAATTGTTTTCAAGTTATGAAGTTTGTTTAAAATAATGTATCAAGAATGAAAGAAATCATGCGTACAGTTCGACGAACCGCATCACGGATACAGAAATACTATTCGATTAAGCAGGATATCATATCGGCACTTTCATATGATAAACAAACAAAAGAATTACTATTTTATTGCGAGAAGGCATTGATTAAAAAAGGAGCATTGGAAAAATTTTCATAAGTTCTAATATCTTCTTATGGAAAATAGCGTGGAATACTTATAATAATAAGTATTGCACCATACAAAAATAATTCATTGAGAGTTAAAGAAATAAGGGTCTTCCATAAACCATGTAACGCTCTTGAGAGGGAGGGAGAGGTAACCAACAACATCTACATGGCGTTACAAGTGGGAGGGTGGGTTAATTTTTGTTCTTATATAACACTTCCCTCTCAACAAGGAGATAGGAGTTGATTGTGAATTTCATTCCTATTTAATATGGAAAGTTACGTAACCTTGGAGATGAGGGAGGGGGGGTAAAGCCGATTGTCTACATGGAGCTATATAGAGGAGGGGAGGGTAAAAAAATGTAAGAAAAACGTTTACACGGTTTATGGACGTCCCCTAATTTGATACAAACGAAACTCACAAGCAGATGCTAAATATTCAACAGATTCTTTTGAATGTCAATACAAGAATGAACTCCAAATAAACTATCAATTAAAAGAGGTAGCAAAGGTATCAAGATCGAGGGTAGTGTAAGAATACAGTCTTAATTGAAATGTTTCCCGAATCCAATTAAATACTAACAATAATACAAAACAAACTACGTAATTCATTTAAATTAATTATTACTTTATAAAACATTTCAATTAATTCCATAGTAAAAAGTAGCATGACGGACGTGTTAATTTATTTTTCTGCTTTGAATATGGCCACCGAGGGTAGCAAAAAGTCCACGGCTAATAAATACAATACAGTTACCCCTTACTGTCTTTCAAACGGAAACAGCTGATTTTAGAATGGTTGTTCATCCATCAGAAACAATACTAACATTAAAAATTCCATGTTACGCCTGTATATAAAACATACACACTATTTTTTCCTGTATTAAAAGAAAAAATTACAAAAATTTGTCAGCTCAATTGTTCAATAGAAAAATTTGCTAAAATAATAATTATATCCAATGATTAATTACAGTGGCATTGCACAATCCTTCACAATTCATCACAAATGAGCTATGGTAATTTCTAGTGTACCGGTAGGACTTTTCTAGAGTTTAATTGAATTCAATAACGAACTGTGTTGGAGCAAAACTTCAGGGTTATATAGAGGTTAATCTGCACGTTATGTAAAAGTTTAAATAGCTAAAACAAAGAATTTAACATTTTAAAATGATTTTTCCCTCCCATTTATGTTATTGGATAGTGAATCCGACTCACGAGCCAAGGGTCTAGGGTTCCTATTCCATAGCTGGCGAAAATTGCACATGTTTTTTACATATGAATTTGAAACCAAAACCAAGACATGGATCAAATTGATTGAGCTAATAACTAACAATTATTACTCGTAAAAAAGACTGTAGAAATAATCTTCACATTGTGGAGATTCATACGCTTCGTTTTGGAGCAGATATGGTTAATATAATTTATTAAATATCTTGTGTGCTTCACAACCTTTTTTTTCACTCACAGTACACCAAAATTCTGCGGCTTATCACAAGCAGAATATACAAACTATTTACTCAACATAAATGATATCAAGTTAAATTATAATTCAGCCTCAAATACATTTTTTCCTTAAATAGTCTCAATTTCATTTTTTGGTCTTTATGTTATATTCGCCACCCCTTTTCAAACGCCTAAATCGATCCCATGGCCGCTGTCTGTAGTAGTTGCAACAACACATTTACCGCTCTCTATTCCGCACATTGTAAATCTTTTTCGTTAGAAATATCCGACTTGGAATTTTTCTATCTCTTTCCCCACGGTACACCACATTGTATCACTACGCACTGGTTGCGGAGCACTGGTTTTAAGTACGGAAACTTTCATAAACCCAATTGCGAATTTTACTTTCATACATAATAAATAATAGAATTAATCATTGGACTTCGGTTATAAAATACACATATTTAGGCTAAATTTTCAATGCGTTACTTTTATTTATTTGCTAAAATAATAACAAAACAATGACACTACCCAGCTCACAGACCTGCTTTAAAAAGGATAATAGATATGAAATTGTATTGGTGTTCGTTCGTTGGGATGATCCATCCTATAATTCCGGTAATAAATGCAAACTTAGAACATAAGCTATTAATATATTACTTAAGAACACCTTAGTACACAATATTATATTTTATAATGAATGAATTTCTCTTCTTGTCTATGGCCACTACTTCATTTTATCTTTATATTGCTTCGATTATATTTTGTAACGAGGGTAACACTATTGAGAAGCATCGGACAGTAATAAGGCAAAAGGAATATTCACGATTCTATTGAAAAAATACCATATCAAACAGTTCAATATGTAAAAGCCCAGCACAATTATTTTATCATATTACATAAAAAAAATGTACATTTCATACCTAAAGTCAGTTCCAAATGAATAGATATGATTAGATGAACATCTTAACCATATTGTTAAATGATACTCTATTGTCAATCTTTGGGTTGACGGTCAATCCAAATCTCATCGAAGAAAATAAAATTTTATATATAACATAACAGTGAAATTCGGAGCCTGACTCAAATCTGGGACAACCCAGAAGAAATGGATAACATAACAAGAGATGTAGTGAGATAATTAATTTTAACGCTGTCAATCTTCAAAGACCCATTATTTCAACAAAATGTACATTCAAAAAATCAAGACCGGTTGTGTTTAGTGAAACATTCGTCAGTTAAAAATGTTTTAACAGATACAACTGGTTGTAGTTAATTTTTTTTATGGAGATGAGTGAAAAAGACTACTATTATGAAATAGTCACAGTAAGCTCACGTGTCAATTACTGGAAGGAGAGAGCTACACACAGAGAAAGCATTTCACTTTGTGGCATGTAGCATTTAAATTTTAATAGAATAATAGGGAATAAACAAAATATATGTAAACATTGACGATTGGAACCGTAATTTCAATTATAAAAACATGTTATCAATTAATTGTTTATTATTAATTGAATGACCTACCAAAATGAGGGAAATTACACAGAAAAACTAGAATTTTAAAAAGTTGCAACCCTCAACCTAACGATTTAAGATTGTTTACCGTAAAAAGTGAAAATTCTTTAAAAGAAAAAAAAACAAGTCATGTTTGCAAACAATGAAATACTAAAAATTAGCATGTCATCTCTCTCGCACTTGAAGCCGAGTCAAAATTTCATCCTGTTTATAAGGTGAAAGACGCTGGCTCACATGGCTGCAGCATTTTATTGATTATTTGTTGTAAATACGTGTTTTTTAATTACAGTACTATATACTTTAGGTGACTATTATGAAAACAAGTCATGTCCATTTTTGGATTGACAAGAATTATGATTGAATTATTGTGTATGACGTTTCAAACGAAGTCTTGGTTTCAAAAAATATCTGCGTATAAAGATGTAAGGGGTCGTCCATAAACCATGTAACGTTTTTTCTTACTTTTTTTACCCTCCCCCC
>JAPMAG010001726.1:0-12025 GCA_036584685.1 Rhyacophila sp. Rhy_31_5
ATTGCCTTTTCTTGTTTCTCCGTCAGGCTCCAAGTTTCACATCCATACAGAACTACGGGTTTATGGTCACATTGTAAACCCGGAATTTGGTTTTCTTTTTTGTAGTTTATAAAGATACAAATTTATTTATACATCGCGAGTGAGAAAATTAATGTTATATCAAAGTAATCTTCACACATAATAGAAAGTTTACATCGTCTGTATACCGGCAAAAGGCGTTAAGTAAAATAAAACTGTTTTGAGAAAATTGCTTTTCAAAGTTTGAGTCTCTTACATACATTTAAGGTTATGATAAGGCAACTGGGACTGTAAGTCTTGTTGACGATTTTTTACCAAAAGTAGAATTTACCTGGCGAGACTTAATCTAATCACCCAAGTAATCTTTAGTCGATTTAATATATTTTTCCAGTAATAAAATATTCAAAATCGACTTAAGAGGTATTGATATTTTAATATTACTGAAAAAGTATAAAGAATATGGCTAATTTTTTATTTACCAGATGATAGATAGAACATGCAAAAATCTGCAAAACTGGATTATTAAGCTTAAAGCGGTAATTTTTTGACTGTACGCTTTTTGCCAGAATATCGACGATATATAACACAGTATTCAGATTCAGTCAATCGACTACAGTAAATATTGTGCATTCACCGAAAACATTACATAAGTAAATCTGTATTTACGCAGTAAAAATATTTCAACATATTCATTTACATCTTTCAAGAAGATCAATTATTGCCTTTTCAAATCAATGTGCTTGTGTAGCGTGAGCATTTCTCATTCACACACCAATATGTGTACCAGAGGAACGCAGTGCCAGCAGAGCCGCCCGTGTCGGTGGGGAGCCGCCTATTAACATTTTGCCGCCCACGCTCAGCTTCATGGGCGGATTTACTAGAGATCGATGTCTTTATCTATTTGAAATATTGGAAAATAATAAAAATTATACCAATGACTTTGTTTATTCAAAACAATGACACCAGGAGGTCATTTTTTATGAAACTATTAATCTTTTATATTTTGTTACATTAGTAATAGTTTTATGCAAAAATTTACTATTATTTAGATATATATATTTCTTTTAATCATATCCGCTTTGAAATGATGCATATGGAATCCAACAGTGTGAAGATTGTTTTGACAGCTTTTTTACGAGTAATAATTGTCAACTATTAGCTTAAATAATTTGGATTCGTGTCCTGGCTACAATACATCTGAAAAAAAATTGCAACTAGCACGAGAATTGAATCCGTAACCCCTGTTTGCTAAGCGTACACGCTACCCACTAGCCTGACGAGAGCAAAAAATATAAATATAAAACCAATAAATTTTGCGACCACAAGTTAAAAGATTTGTTTTGAAGTCTAATTAATAATTTTAATTTTATGGGGTGCACACTGTTATTGAGTCAATTTATAGGATTAAAAATAATAAATGAGTGAAGGTGAATTACCATAGTACATTAAAATTCAAAACATTATTGCATGAATTTCGACTTACATATCTTTGAATATGAATGATTTTTTTTTAAAGTTGAGAAGTTAAACAAAATGTTTTGTTGAGCAAATAATTTTGACAGTTAATATATATATAGGTCGCCCTCATCGGTAAGTGGTAAGTGATCGAGTCGAGGGTCATGAGTTCAAGACCCGTTGATAATCACAAAATTTACAAATGTTTATTCATTTGTATTGTGGCCAGGACACGAATACGAAACAGTTGAGCTAATAATTAACAACTATTACTATTAAAAAATGAATATTAAATCTTAAATTAAATCTGCATGCTGTGAAGATTCCATATGCTCCATATCGGAGCGTATGTGGAAAAAAAATATCCAGTTCGTCAAAGAGTTCCAGGTGAATATAATAAAAAATGATCTAACAAATACCCGTGTACATTTGTAAAGTATTGCTAAATTTAAAATTGTATTTAATATTCTTCTCTATGATTCATGATTAAAATATTTTAAAATATGAAAAATAATAGTAATTCTTTATTATATGAGGCGTGTATTTCCAAAGTGAACTTATTTCACTTCAAAAAATTTGTCGCAAATGTCATCAACTGTTTACCGTGTCGATATTAAATATATTTTTCTTTTATCTCCATTGAAAACTGTATTTTACGCTAACAATGTATATAACGAAAAAAATATATAATGTCGACACCACTAACAGTTTTTTGGCATTTGCCACAATTTTTTTGAGGTGGAATAACTTCACTTTGGAAATACCTCCCTCATATACAAAAACTAATAACATGACATAAACTAGTAATTCGATCATATAAATATTCTTTATCGTGTAGTTTTGCGATACGTTACATAGTATTACGTAGATCATTAATAAATTATCATATTCAAAAAGATTTTTAAAAAAATGTTTTATTTTCAAAAAAATTATGCGCTCATCTCTTGTTAAGTATATGTCAAATATGAATGTAAGGCATCTTCATAAGAGGCCAAAAATATTGTACAACAAGCATTTTGTTTCAGCATACAACTGACACGAACATAATAATTACAACACATAATTCATTAATAACATCTTTGTTAAAAATATACGTCGATTTGATTAATCGCTATCATTTTGAAGTTTTTGATGAAATATTCATTCAAAAATACACCTCAAATTGCTTAAGTGTTCATAATTTAATTTAAGTATGCCGTGACCAATGTCAATCAAAAGTTAAAACATTTCGATTTGGACTTACTATTATAAAAGTATAACCACAAGTTACATGTATTAATAATTGTATTAATGGTATTAAAATAATATGAATTATATGGTGTTTATTAATGACTTTTAGACACGTTAAAATATTTATTGATTTATAATAAAATAATTCCAATGAACACACTTTTGAAGAATTTCTTTGTTCTTATACACGCAAATGGAATATAACATCTTGCCATATAAAATTATTTATTATATCATCGAGTTTTTTAATATCGTCGCTAGAATGCAAAACTATCCTCAGTCCGATTTCAAGAAGAATTGCATTGGCTACTAAAAGTGATTTATGGAATACGAGGTATTCTATGTATGAGCCTAAATATTTATAAATAAATTTCAAAGTTTTTGCATAGTTTGTAACTGCTACTGTCATGTTATCAAAAACTTTTGCATTTTAAAGGTATTTGATAGTAGACCAATGATTAATGTGAATATAATATATCTTAGAAATATATTTTCTACCAGCAGTAATTTCTGTTTTATTTTATCTTAAACGTTTCAAATCCGTAACTGGAAAACATTTCGATTTGTAGGTTAAACAGATTAATTTAATGGCCAATAATCGTAACAGAAATCTTTTTTTTAAATACACTACGGACGTTTTTTATGCTTTGACATCATGCTGAAATAATCGGATATTTTTTTGACATTATTGGCATTAGTTCATTTCAGTCCCATATTGATCGCAATAAGCCAGTAGCTTTCTTCATACGTATACTATCGTTTATATTAAATATACTATTATTTATACGTATCCCTTTTGTTTCTATTTGAACTATTTTACAATAATTTAAGATTAATTTTCTAAAAAACACTGATGCATCATCAAATATAAATACATTAACTAAATCATAACATTCGTATTTCGTATAAATGCATTAATTAATTATATAGTATTTATTGTACAATATATGAATATTCGTATACGAAAAGTATTTGTTTATAATATTTTTCTAAATCTTTTATTATTCAAATATTTTATTATTTTGTATAAAGCGACCAAGCAAAATAGCATGAACAACAAAAATATACAGTCGCCTGACTTTTTATTATTCTGTTTTATGTATTAGAAAAATCACAAGTTATAGATACAGATAACTAAGAAAAAATATTTTAATACTTATTTAAGTTGAGATTTATTGGTTTTCATACGAGTAAATGTACTTACTTGCGTTCTGGATTACATCCGTATATTTTACACTTATCTTTCTTAAAACAATTCAACTCGTCTCAACACTTCATACCTATACTATGTATATACCCAAGCATATAAAATAAATACCAGATTATTGTTATGAATTTGTGATATAATTAGCTTAACGTTATTTAAAATCGTATTGCTTATTAGATTATAATATTGTAAGAGTCCGACAAAGAAGGTCACGGAAGAATACATAGACAAATTAAAGGAAAGTTCATTTTGTTGATTAGTAGCGAGTTGAAACGCTCAATATTGCTAAAAATCAATGAATACTACGATATTAAACTATTTATAAATAATTCATTCTACAATAATGTATTAGCTTGATACTATACTTCGTTCAATCGTCAATCATAGTAGACGTGAATTGCGAAGAATTTAAAGAAGGTGAACATCATCGCAAGGTTTACGAATACGCACCGCCACACAATAAGAGACCTGATTCCCTTTTCACTTCTTTTAATATCATATAAGCAGTACTTTCAAAACTAGTGACGTATTATATTCAAAAATTTATCCATAAAACATTTTATGTTTATATACAATATGATCCGTCGTTAAATTTCTATAAAATATACCAATTAAATTCTGTGTAGAGTAATCTATGTTTTAATTTCTTTATTATATCTAATAGAATATTCATAACAATCAAATAATTTTTATTTTGATTATTATTATTAATGCTTAAATTTTGTTATGATTGTAAAATTAATTTTACTTTAAGTTATGAAAAATATGCATTGATATGTATATACATAAAAATCATGCGATGTATAAAATATTATATTTGCATATTTACTTAGAAATAAACACCATCTTATTTGATCTCCATAAAATATAATGTGCTAATATTGTTTATACATAATAAAATAATAATTAGATAAAACATCGCATCTTAAGAAAAACATATTTTGAAGATTAAAATGTGTCCAGTTTCTTACTACTTGTAATAAAAGAACAATCATAAACACTGAATTCAGGATAACTTAAAAATATATATTACGCTATGTTTACTTTTAATCATTATTATCATAATAAAATGATTTGATACGAATCAGTAATCCAACTACCTTTATCTTTGGCCAATTATAAGTAATGAATATATAAAATTCATTACATTACCCTATTAATAAATTCATAATACATACTACCATTTTTTTAAATGACATCTACATATTATTAAATTAAATTATTTTAAATTATTACTAGCGAGTTTAATAAAAAATAAACCTTTCGTGTATAAAAAACAATATTATTTATCATTCATTTCTATTGGAAGCCGATTCAATTAAAATAAAAATACATTTACCTGTTTCCACAAAAAATATTTTATAAATCAGGACAAATCTCATTTGTTATAAATGTGGCTTGATTTTTTAAATATAATTTATGGAAACTAGTTTAAAAGTTTACTATTTTATCAAGTAATACTCATTGTACAAGTTTATTGATTATCTTTAATAATATAGTATCATTGATAAATTCTGAGTTTAATTAAATGTTATTAATGTGTATTGATTACAGTTTGGGAATGAGTAAACTCGTATTATATACGCTTGGGTTTAAAGGAAAAACTTTTTATACAAATGTACGTATTGGATTGTGAGCAAACGAAAACCGTAAATCACCGACTCCTTTGCAAAATGAAAGAATGCTGTATTATTTGTTTGGTTTATGTCTGGACTTTTTCTTTGGCGAGCAAGTACGACTTTTAAATAGTTCAAACAATGGTCGCGGTACAATCTTTTGTTTGCGTTACACTGTAATGTAACTGAACCACGCATAAAGAAAAATCAACATTTTAACGATCGTGAAGCCTTACATGCACAAATGATAAATGCTTGACCGAAAAAAGTTACCAACATGCCTTTTCATACTAACTTATTTTCATTAATAATTTCAATAAATTGGTAATACAACACTATGTACCACTAAAATGAATAATCAATTTGTGAATTTTTTGCTGCATTTTGTTGAATACATAATTGACTTTATTATTAAAATAATTAAAAACATTTATAAAATATTTACAAAAAAATGCATTAACAAAACTGAGGCCGGTTTTGTTTGATATAACATGTACTAGCGCATGTGCTCATTGTATGATTAAGATACATTTCTTCATCTAATATATATTATTTTTGAAACTGTTTTCACCACAGAACATATAATAATGTTTTCACACTTATATTATGTTGAAAAATATAAACCTAAAAGTATTATTTTCTTGTTACATGTACTTCAAGATGATAACAAAAGAGACTGTAAAATAATAAATTTTAAATATTTTGCTTAAAAGTATCTAATTTAGTCCAAATTCTAGTTACACATTAAATAAACAGGTATAACTTTTGCCATCTTTAGGATTTTACGCCCAATCTACACACAGTTTGATAAGTAAATATGCGGTCTAAGGACATGTCTACAAATACATTTAGAGCATATTTTATTTATATTCATTTTTATCGTTACCATCATATGTGAAAAGGTGAAGCAGTATATAACAACGTAGTTAGCAAACTAGAGATAAACATGGTTAGTCTGAAAGACCTTTAATCAAATACGCATGTTAATTAAAAAAATGAATATGCACGAGTATAGTACAGAAATGTATGTAATAATACAAACCATTTTACCCAAAAATAGGCTCACGTATTTATGTAAATACAAAAAATAAAACCTATTCTAATGACGGCCAATACCAAACTGCTTTATATTATGCATTACAATAATTATATACTTGGATACCCCAGGTAATATTTGAAGGTAACTCTTTATATTTTTCTGAAAACTTTGAGATTTTGCATAATCTACTTTTACTTTAATCGTTGTATGTATTACCAAAACATAATTGTATAAATATATTTTATGTACTGAAAATGGCTTATTTCCGTATAAAACAAATTAAATACACGCTTATCATTATGTGAATATTTTATATTACTTATACTTGTTATTTTGACTTCATTTATATATTTATGTGTTCAGCGTGATGTTGAAAATCAATGTCATTATTACAAAATAACTTTTCAGAGGTGAGCCAAATTTTTATGACTGAATTTTTAATTTGGTACATAAAATTTACGCAGCAGAATAATATTCACATAAAAAAGATGTAAAAACTGTCACCTTAGTGTAACCGAAGCGTTTACCAAGTGTATGCATTTAGTGCCCAATCGAGTACACGTGTGGCCATAATTTTAAAATAAATGTAAACTAAACTTTGCGATTGTACGTTTCTATGATTAATTCAAAAATTACAATCTCTTATAACTTTGAATCTCGTTAAACTAAACTATGTGGAAACATTAAAAAACTTACTTTATTACGCTGAATTTTTGTTATATCAAATTAAATCAAACTGTACATCAGTACTATAGTTGGCATATTTTGTAAGAGTATTTAAAATTATAAACAGTATTTGCGCTTGCCAAACAAACTTAACATTATTGATTGGTTGTACACGAATTCGTTTTCTGCTGGTTTAAAAATCAATCCAAAGAAAACAAATGTGATACATAACATTATCTGTCCCGATACAAATTTCTCCATGATTAGCGGTGGATATCAGATCGAGAGTATTGTTAACTTTAGATATCTGTGGGTGTATATTGCGAGAGATGGTGCTTCACAAAGACAGTTCGCTATCCAAATAGGACCTCATGTAGCAACCTTCAACTCCATGCAAAATGTCTAGGACTCACAATTGTACTCGGTTAAAACTAAATGCTGCATACTCAACGCTTGCATATTAACAATGTTGCTCTACGAAAGTGAATTATAACATCTTAGAGATTCTCAAAATAACTATTTACTGACCTTCAAAAATAGATGTCTGTGGAAAATTCTGGGATTGCGGTGGTATGACTTTATGCGAAATGAGGTGATAAGGAAACGGACCGTCCAGCTTTTCATCACATCCAAATTAATGATGACGCATCGGACTCGGTTTGGCTGTATACTGAGAACACCTTAATTGTATCTCAATCAGAAATGCCTCTTCAAGCCAACCGGATTCCGTTGTTCTGAGAAACTGCTGAATACCATACACAGGATATACTCGGTTGAGTTGTGGGACGCCGGCATGATATGGAAAGACGCAAGAAAACTAGCCAGCGACAGAGACTCACGGAGGCAACGTATGGTGTCCATATGCTCAGACCAAAGGAGTTGACATGGTTTAAGAAGAAACATACTTACTTTATACTGAAGTATATTCTCGTACATATGTCTTAAAAATGTGTTATTCATTCAATTTTTATTAACGTTTCATCTAGTAATACAGAAGAAAATTGTTATAATAATTCGTTACAAAGAGTTTTTTTTCTGTATTGTAAAAATAAAAATATTAAGTGACATTTAGTAATATATTAATTAATAAAGATTGATTGTTACTATATAAAAGCTAACAGGCTCAATCTTTACCTGGACAGTTTAGTGTTACTATTATTAAAAATATAAATTTACTTGCGAATCATTTAATCACATTGATTAATACGAAGAAATTTTTTTTTACTTTTTTCCCAGAGTAATAGTAAAATAAAAACTGGCATATTTTTAAAATTAAAAACATAACAATTATTGATATCACTTAACTCTGGTTGTTATTCTATAAATTGTTGCAAGCGGTGAATATGCATATATTTTGACTGTGACCAACAAAATATGGGTGGCGCATGACTTGACGTTTTGCTGACAAGTAGTCAACTGACTCTCAGTTACCAAATCCTGTATTTGTGACAAATTAAAACAGAATTTTTCGTTAAGTCCACATACAAACATATCAGGTTAATTGAAGTATACATGTCAAAATATTTTTGTTTTGCACGAGAGTTGTTTGGTAAAAATGAACTTTCAATAATAAATAACATATATAATTTGTTTGTATTTAGATTATATGTACTATACGTAAAATTATTGTTACTTTAATTATTTTTAAGTTTTTTATATGTTCTTAGTCATTTGTTTGTTAAAACTTGATATTTAAATCATAATGTGCATTCAACTACTATAGTTAGTTATCATAGAACCAAAAGTGTATAATGAATTATATTATTTAATAACTACTTAGACATTTAAACCCCCAAAAGTTTGTAAAATTATGTTATAACTATAATAAATGCAAATAAATACCCAGTATGTAAATTCATTGCCAACGATGGCTCAGTGGATATACTGTCTGGTTATAACCCCGTGAGCTACGTGTCAATTACATAGCTGGTCACAAAAATAATAAATATTTTTTATTTCTAATTGTAGCCAGGAAAGTTTGCCTAAATGGTTGAGCTAATGACTGTTTCTCATAAAAACAACTGTTAAATAAATTCTAATACTGCGAAGGTCTCATATGCTTCGATTTAGAGACAATTTAGCTAAGTAATACAAGTAGAAGTTTACAGTCAACGTTCAACAATAATTGTATGAGAACAAAATTTGTAAGTTATTCTGCAATCTTTTGTGTATCTGAATTTAACTGAGTCATAAAATTGAACCTACTTTTTTACGAGAATGCCACCCGCGGAAACTATTTTAATGTTCATGCCCGGAAGGCTGTAGCGCAAAGCTTTGTCTTACGCCGTGTACCAAGCGTTGTTTTCATTTATTAGCAATGCAAAAGTGTTCGAACGGTTTTCTTTCAACAAAATCGTTTATTTTTATGATGGTATTATGGTGAAAAACAACATTATTTACGCAAAATGTATCATAAGTAAGTTATTTTAACTCATGAATGTTATTTTTAAGTTTACCTTTATACCTATTTAAGTATTATTAAATGTACTCATGCTTCTACATGTTTATTTTAATTTAATGTAATATATATTTAATTGAAGTCAATTTATAATTATATATACATATCTAAATGTCCTTTTATTCTTGAATATATAATAAACTTTGCCTTTGTGATTACATGAATAGTGCTATAGATGATTAAGTTTACGAGCCGTGAGTCTCGGGTTCAAATCACGTAGCTGCCGAAAATTGCACTGATTTTTTATATACACTTGGAACTATGGCTTGGACCAAATTGATTGAGATAATAACTGACGCTTAAAAAAACTGTCAAAATAATTTTAACATTATGGAGATTTATATCCTTTATTTTGGAGCAAATATCGTTAAAAGAAAACAAAAAAGAAATTAGTTTACTGCGTATTGCCGCAAATTATAAAAATACAGTACTATCAATCAGACCAAATAATGTTGCGGCCTTATAATTTTACCGAAGAATATCTTTTTACCTATTTAAAAATCCAAAACATATGGTACTCGTAAGCATTATAAGAATTCGTGGACGATTCAAAAAATTGAACCAAAAGCAAAAGACGTGTTCGTTGAACGCAAATAAAAGTTTTATTACGATCGATATCGGAAATATTTAAATAAACATATATTTCAAAGAGCGGGCCAAGACTTGAGGGTCATGCGAGAGCTTCTTTTTGAATAAACCTATTGATTGAATAAAATCGAAACGAGTTTAACATGATTTTGACTTTCACAAAACTTGTATAGATCAATATATTATAACTCTTTACTAATAAAAAAAACCTACAACACTTTATAGTTTATGTGTTATACATATAATATATCAAGGATATTTCAACATTTACATGCATATACTTTTAAGAGTCAAATTTTAAATGGTGCCATTTATAAAAAAATCTGTGTGTGAATAATACGTAAATTACAAATGTTTAAATATGAGTTTATACTATACTCCTCTAATACTTTTAGTACATACTTTCCCATATCACACAGATTGCATTATTATAAGTTTTTCGTAATATTAACTTATTATTCAGTACGAGATTACGAGTATGATTCATATGAAACTTATAAACTAATAGACGCCCATAATATAAAGAAACGATCGATATTTTTAATAGAAATCATTTATTTGTGTGTTTTATATGTCATGGTTGAAGGAATTGAGTAAAAATATTAAAATGAACGCAAACAATGACTGTTTCTACAGCAATCTCTGTATTTATGCAAATCTACTTTAAAACATTTTTTTGAAACCGCTAATTTAGTATGTTTACTAAATATTATACGTCACATACATGGAAAATAATAGATGGCGGATCGGTTTACAGGAAATTAAATGAACAAAAAAAACAGCGGAATATAAAGTCCTTTATGCTACGAGTATCAACGTTGACAAAAAAAAAATAACGCGCAGTGATCTATAATTTGATAACTTTTGAAAAAATATGTAAAATCAGAATGCTTTATTTTCGTAATTATATCGCATAAAAAGTAAAATACTTCAAATTTTGAAACTGACACGTGCTGTTTTTGTTGAACCAATCACTTACGTTAAGATATGCAATACTGTAAATTAAATAAAAATAAATATATTAAAAGTGTTCCTATTGAAAATATATATAAAATAACCTTCTCGCCCTTTATTTTTTAAGTTCGAAATCAAGCTTTTTATACACAATATATTATTCTACATAAACTGAAATTTAAAAAAAATTAAATAGATTTATAGTTAAAAAAATGCTATTTCTCATTTTATTTTTGATATTAAAGAAGAATTATTATGAATTTATTTATTTTGAAGGTTTGCCTTATTTTTTTCAAGCTAATTAATGTATTCAAGTCACTTTAAATGACTGTCAACACTCAATTTTAGTACATTAAGTTTTGGATCAATTTATGGTGTCATTAAACGTTGGTACTCGTACGTTCAATATATTTATTTTTTGTCATCAATTTCTATTATTTTTATTTTTTTCTTTGTAAATAAAATTTCTGTCCTTATACGGTGATATACTTGTATATTTGTACACTTTTGCAGAATCCAATATCGTTTTTCCTTAGAAGCATTCTTATATTTTTTAAAGCAAGTGGCTTGATCACTAACTCACATGCATAACTTAACTATACATATCAACAGAATGCTTTCTGATTCAGTGACTATTAACATTTAATTTAGTCAAAAAACTTTCCGTAATTTATTTAAAACTATTTCATTCGTTTGTTCAAAGACAATAACATATTATTTCGTATTCAAATTTTATATTCTAGTCTAAATTCCTGATAAATAATATAATTTGGATGACAAGTGACTTGGCATGC
>JAPMAG010001727.1:0-12025 GCA_036584685.1 Rhyacophila sp. Rhy_31_5
AACCATAATCCTTGTCAATCTAAAAATGGACATGACTTGTTTTGATAATATGCGCCCGAATGAATACTGTGATACATGTTCAATAATTTACTTAAAGCTATAGCATTTATTAAAACGATAATATTTTTATATTTATTATTGAACATCAACCGAAAAATATTTTCTAGTATAAAAAATAAACAAAATTATTGTTTGGAAGAATGTGACGCTCCGCGAAACCACTTTGATAGAAGTATTTAATCTCGATATATGATCTAGTTACATACATTAGCCAGTGATGCAATATAGTCGATCAAAACAAATCGGCAGACGTGATTTAAAATTAAATTGCTCAAACAAAATAAAAAGCAATTCAAAACAAATTATTTAAAATGAAAATAAAACCGCATTTTATTAACTCTTATAATAAAAACTTATCTTGTATAGTAGAGCTTCCTTGATTTTATATAACTACGAGTATATCATTTATTGATAATAAAACTATAAATAAAACAAATATATAATATGAAATCTTTTCATTATCTCTTACAGACAAATGTAGCAAATTAAGAATACGTCGATAATTGAAACGAAAAAAAATATTATATCTAAAGATATTCCTACGCCAATTTCATGTGGATTATTATAATACTTATAAAATATTTTAAGACTTTGGTACACTGTAGTTTACTTCTGATTTCACATTTTTAATTTATGAAAACAAAGTCTGATATGTACAACAGTTTTCACATTTTTTCACAAATAATATGTTTTCAAATCAGAACCAGTATTGTCTGCTTTCAAACTTTTAAATTATATCGATAAACGTAAAAACTGATACTGTTTGTAAAATTGTGGCATTTTTTTTCAGTTAAATGATTTTCCACTGAAGATAGATTTTTTTTCCATATACGCTCCGAAACAAAGCATATATATCTCCACAATGGGAAAATTATTTTGACAGTATTTTTTTACGAATAATAATTGTCAATAATAATAACTCAACCGTTTTGGGGTCATGTCCTGGCTACAATACAAATAAATACACATTTGAAAAATTTTTGCAACCAGCACGGGGTTCAAACCCGTGACCCTCAGTTCGAGAGTCACATGCGCTATCCAATTGCCTACGAGGGCGACGAAGATAGGTAGAAAATAAAATTAATTATTTATAAATGATCTAATATTACATTTAACTCAGTAAACATTTGTGCTATTTATTAATAATGACTAATTATAGCCACGATAAATGATTAAAATGCAAAAAAATCATTTATTTATAAATCTATAAAGTGAATCTAATGATATTTATGTAGTGTATGTTTTCAGATATGGTTTAAAGATTTTCATAAAAATGAAAAAAAATACTCAAATATTTGTATTGGCTCCAAATATACATGTAATTAAAAATATATATATAATGATATTTCATGTACTTAATTAAGCTATTAATTATAATCGTTACATATGTGTTAGATTTAATATATGAAAATATTGTAGGTTTTTCCTCAAAACACTTGATTGACATTATGAATGTTAAAAAAAAAATATTTTTACACTAGTAATTTGAGGGTATAGTATTTAAATCGCGTAGCTAGTTCTAACAAAAAAACAATATTAATTCACGTATATTTGTAATCAGGATATAAAGCTAATAATTAACAACTATTACTCGTAAAAACATCTCTATACATTAAAGATTTCACATACTCTGTCTCAAAGCTGATATAGAATAAAAACAATATTTAAAATTAATGAAGTCCACGTTATTTTGATAATTGTATAGTTCTCTGAATAAATTATTCGAAATTGATTAGTCTCTCATATAATGATATCGTATTGTTTATATGCCAAATACTCGTAGTAAAGAATTTAAACGTAATATTTTAAATTGAATTGCGCTTAAAAATAACCTACATTGTACGCTGTAAGCCCTTTTATCATGTCTAATTAGTCCGATTATGGTATTTTTTAATTATTGAATACAGACTAGTGTTATCTATTACGAATATCGCTAAGAGTGAGTGAAATATTATTCTCTTTGAAAGTGAAACACGTTTTTAAAAATGGATAGCAGATTCTCTGTCCGATAATAAATCTTTGTCTGTTGCCTGCATCAACTTAGCAGATAGACAGATATAAATATACTTGGGTGACCACTGCCGTATCTTTTATAAAATCAATCAAATAACGAATGTAATAGGTTTCAATGAAATTATACCGGTACAATGAAGAGATATGTCTGATGCAAGTCGTAAGTAAACATGTGGAAGTGTTAGATTGATTTAAATCAAAGTTTATATATTAAGAAATTGGTCGGTTTACAATAAATTATGGGTGAAACTTAAAAAATATATATTACATACACTCATTTAATACGAGTTTAAATACAATATAATCTCGATAATTCTTAGGCACAAAAAACCTCAGGCTAATTAGGGAATTTCAAATAAGTGGGATTATGAGTAATCGGGGGCAATAAATAGAAAAATTCAAGCTACCCAGATTTATTACAAAAAACATAAAATACGAGTATATAAATGTCAATAAAATTAAATACTGTATTACAACAATGTAAAATGTAAGAGAGAAAAAAGAAAAACCTCAAACTAAAAGTAAATCGGTATTTATTTATTATTAAAGTTTTGATAACGGTAGAAATCCATCGTATTTTCAATGGTCACACCTAGAAGAAATAAAAAAATATAAGCAAACCGAATTCATAGATGTTGTGTCGGAGAAGCAAGAAGTGTGTAATTTTATACGAATAAACGGGATTATTTACCTAGATATTACAAATAATAAGACGTTTAGGTAACTTTGAGAAAAAAATCATTACGAATACACGAGAAACCAAAATGTTTTAAGAATTGCCACGATTTTTCCAAGGAGCCTGAAATTTGTTAGGAATAAATGTAATTTATGAATTTATCAGGTGCGAATTATCTGGATTATACTGTATATGTATTTATTTTTAAAATATGAGTATATATTATTATAACATTTTATCCATTTTTTTTCATAATATTTATCGTTGTAATATTTTGATAAATAAAATAGAAGAAGATATGTATACAGTTTAGTTAAATGACAAAATACGACTGGTGGTATTGGAGAAATATATTATTTATTCGAATTCAATCTACTGGAAAGAACCAAAAATTGAACAGAAAAAAATGCATTTTTAAAATTTTTGTTTTTTTTTTGCTAAAAAACATTCGACGATATTTTTTTTGAATATGAAAAAATAATGATCCCTAATAGATTTTCAAACTCTATTTATTTTGAAATATGATTTAATGATTTCATTTCAGCGAATTATTGAATTTTAATATTTTTTCTACACAATTACTACATTAACCTTTTTTATGCCATACGTAATGTCACAATCCGATAAGTGTGATTTTTAAACCAATACTAGAACCTTATAACATTAATATATATATATATATATTGACCATTTCTTCATCCTGATTTAGTTTCAATGATCCTATCTTACGTTTTCATATTTAAAATCATGCAAAATAATTAAATTTGTCTAGCAAACTGCGTTTTAAGTTATGCGAGTTAACTCACTTCTGGCACTTAATCGTTTAAAATCAGTCGCTTCTCTGTAAATCTCAAACCCTCGTGTAAAAACTATGGAAAGGCATATATGTCCGATAACCTATATGCTTTCAAATTTAATGAAATGAGAGACACATTTGCCTTCTTTACACTCGGTCCTCACGTAAATATTTTGTAAGACCCCAGTATAAATTAATAATATTAAGTATCCAGTAATTTACGCACATAGTGCACTACTCTCCATCTAATTAGGAGGTGGTCGAATTTGTGTATGCTGATGCGTATAGATAAATGAATAATACTTACTATATATATGGGGTCGTCCATAAATCATTTAACGTTTTTTTAAACTTTTTTTTACCCTCCCTCCCACCATGTAACACCATGTAAACATTCAGTTTGACTCCATTTCCTCCTCTCAAAAGTTACGTGAATTTCCAAATTAACTAAGTACCAAAAGCGAGTTAACTCGCACAACTTAAAACGTAGTTTGCTAGACAAATAAGGGTGTTTTGGATAATTTTAAATTTAAAAGTGCAGAGATATGATCATAATATGGTCATTAAAACAACGTTATATTAATGAAACATTAAAGATACTTTTAGAAAAGATATTTAGGTTCTATTTTTGCTTAAAACTCCACTGCTTACCAGTTTGTGAGATTATGTTCGGCATGGAAAAGGTTAAATAGGAATGACATTTATGTTCATCCTATTTACTTTTTGAGAGGGAGAAGTGTTACGTAACAATAAAAATTAATCCACCCTCTCCCTTATAACACCATATAGACCTTCGGTGATCACCCTTCCCTTCCCTTCAAGAGCGTTAGGTGGTTTATGGACGACCCGTATACTATTATATTATAAAGCACTCATTTGTTTTAGACGTAATTTAATAAGGTGTTGATCTATTTAAAGTAAATGAGAACCGATAAATTTGCAAACCGTAATGAAAGTGTCACTTTTTACTAATGATAATCGAACTTCATATATGTCAGTAAATAAATTAACTATTCTGCAAACAATCATTTAACGTTGCAAAAAAACTGCTTCGATAAATTACCCACTGATTGCTCTGCTAGCGAGATGCTGTTCGTGAAATAATAAATTAAATTATATCACCACACAGCTAATTATGTTTCACTCATTGCTTTCATAACAAAGGATAGGAATTCGTATCGACACACTTAACTTAATTTCATTTAGGTAGAGATAGTGTTGGATTGTGAAACAAACACATGTATTTCTATTATTTTATTACCACAGTAAAAGCGAACGTATATTATCAACATGTTAAATTTCAAAAGTACGTCTTACATTCTCATTTTTTTCCAATGCAAAATATTTACGTTTATTTTTTTCGACAAGGGTATTAAATCATGTGCCCGTGAAATTAATGACATCGGTGAAAATTGAAAGCATTTTTATTATGAATAAAAATGAGTAAAAGTACTCGTGAAAATGAGTATTTATTAGGCTAATTAATAATGGCATGAATATTAAAAAATGATTCAAATTAGTGAATATTTTTTATTTATATATTTCGATAGTTTTTTTGATCTCTTTTTTTTACATATTATGGACATCACAAATTACAAGTTCAATGCGTTCACAACATGAAGATATAAGAAAAATGGTGTAAGTAAAAAATAAAAAAATAATAAACCAGTAGGTAATACAACACTGGTAGTAGAAATACACAAAAATCATATTATATATATATTACAGAAAAAAAAATACTTCAGATAGTCTATCGAGCCTAACAGATTCCATTATTCAAAATTAATTCAAAGAACTAAATCCGCTTAAACTCAAACTCACTCAAGTGGAAGATAGAAATAGCAGAGACAATTATATTGAACATAGCCATTGACTTCCGTGTTAACACAGCTACTGGCAGGTTAGGTTAGTAAAAAGTAGTAACTTTTTAAATAATAATAAAAAAATATAAAACATAAAAGGAAAATCATTAAAATTTATGTATAATTTCTTTTTTATTTTACTTTCATAAAAACTTATTTGGTCGTTCTTTTTTCTTTCAAATTTGAAATCTGAATTTCGATAATAATTCGGAATGTTTGGATTAATTCCTTTTAACAGAACGTATATTTAGTTGTGTACATTATGATTCTCGATTAAAAACATTTTTCAAATAACTGAGGGTTACACCCTTTTACTTAAACGAGGTTAATATATATTAAGACTCCCACTTATAGTTAAAGGCCAATTTAATTAATATAAATACAATATTAAAAATAAATAAAATGATAAGCAATCGTTCAGATACTCACTAAATAAAAGAACTTTGTTACATACATATTTTCTGAAAAATAAAAAAAATGTTCTTTAATAGGAAGTGTATTGCTTAAAATAATTTCTTTTGTAATACATATATTTGACATGATATATGTGTGTGTGGAAAAAACAATGTGTGCTAAATTGAGTTTGATAGACTGGCATTACTCTTTTAAATATTACAAAAATATACAACTTCAAAATAGCAGGAAAAGGAAACAGTCAATAAGGAAATGTACAAAAGTACACAGGGCTTGTATAATAAAAGTAGTTAGACAACTTTGTCAAATTTTCTAAAAATATTTTTTTCGTTAAGGCTTGTTAAATCTATTTACTGTGAAAGTATTAAATAGTTAAGATTTTGTAAAAATAGAAATGTTATCAATGAGTGCCGTCATTGTAGTGCAAAGTACAATTGATTGTTTTGTTATATTTTTCGTCTGAAGTTCAATAAATATTACATAGTTGCTTAAGGTTGAGTTAAAAAGTTTCCGCATTACGGTTATATTGAAGCTTCATCTTATCAATGCGTTTTTATTCAGCATTAAATCAATTACGAAAAAAGGTAAAATCTAATTGATCTAATCTAATCTGATTGATATTTAAGGGTATTGTGATTTTGTACGATAATCAATGACAGTATATATTTAACCATACTGTGGCCATTTATGAATAAACCTTAATGTTAGGTGTTAAACCATTCTCTTTTAGTACTGATCTTGCTTTTCCAAATTTCCGTCTGCTTAAACCTTCCAAAAACAGCATTAAAAGAATGAAGATTCATCAATGATGGGGGGCAAATTAAAAAAAAAAATGTATAAATCTGTTTGCATGCTGATTTTTTTCTAAATTAAAAGAAAAAATATTATATAACTCTAATTCGCCCGGACTCCAGGCGAAGTTTAGCGCAAAACAGTGCGGACCGTAAAGAGTTATTAAATTGAATACAGATAGAGTGCAAATATTTTTTGACACACCTTTTTATAAAGACGTTATAAGTATAATTATAATAAATCTTGCTAAAGCGATCTACATTGAAATGAAAACAAAAAGTTAAAAAAAGAAAGATTTTGTATACAACACTTTTCTTACAAATAATTGAACTGTGCTGATTAACTTTTACTGTTTCTGTCAAAATTATATCTTTAAATTGATTTTTTTATCTATGTAATAGAAGCCAACAGATGTATTTTTATTTGTCTTTTGAACTAGTAAAGGATGAAAAAATATTATGAAACATTTATCTAGTTCCTAAACCAATTAACGTTTAAGTCGGTAAAAAAACTACGAGTAATTTCACAATATTCCAATATATTAGATAGTTTATTTAAACTATTAAGCAATTTCGGATACCAAATTTTTGTGAAATATAACATTTTTATTTCATAAATTGGAGTACATTACTATTTTAATATTTCATATGGTTGTCAAATCCGGAAAAACTTGAGTACAGTATATTTTTGAACCATTTCCGCTCCAAAACAATGCATATGCATCTCCACAATGTGAAGATTGTTTTGACAGTTTGCCAGTTTGCCAATTATTAGCTCAACCGTTCCATATCCTAGCTTTAATACAAATGAATAATCATTTGTAAAATTTTCAACTAGCATGAGCCTCAAACCCGTGACCCTCAGCTCGTGAGTCAGATACCACTATCCATTACCATTTCCATTACCATCTACAAGGGCGAAGTTGTATTTACATTTTATTTAATCAAGATATCATTGTCATTTAGGGGTCGTCTATAAACCACATAATAATATTGAGGAGAAAGGAAAAGTGACTACTAACGTCTACATAGCGTTACAAGGGGTAGAGTGGGTAAATTTCTATTGATACGTGACACTTTTTTATTTGAAATCTTATAAATTTCATTTCTATTTAATGTGGAAACTTACGTTATCTTTTATAGGGGCGGGGGCTGTCAAGCTGAATATTTACGTTGTATTAAATGGAAAAGTAAAAAATATTACATAATTTATAGATAACTTCTTATCAGAAGAACAAAAGTATACGACTATATACTCGTATTTATTCCTGGGAAGGAAACTACAGTATGCCAAAAATGGCACCTTTTCATTATGGCTTTTTAAAATCGTCTTGATATTGTTTCCCTCGGAAAATATATAAAATAGAGTAATATTCATATAGTTATGCTATTTTTTTAGCAGAATTAAAATTTAATTGAGAATATCAGTGGAAAGAGAGTCGCAAGATATACTACACTATGTTGATATTTTATTTTACCAAAAATAAAGTTTACCTCCCAGGCACGATATATTGAATACACAAAATTACTGTTTACAATAAAATAAAAAAATTAAAATTCATATTTTTTTAAGTGCTGTTTTGTCTGTGGCATGTACTACAAAAAATATAACAATGAAATAGTTTTTCATTGAAAATCACTGCACTACTTATGATAATTGAATTAACAAGCCATTGGGCATCGGTAAAGCCACGATATTGTATTTATAAGTCATTAAAAACCTACCGAATATATTCCAGTCGATAGTGTTAATTGCCGGGTATACAATTATCGTGTTATTTTTATTAGTTGAGCTATTCATATGAGTTGTTTAATAAAATGCTCGAGTAACTCCAGGATGTTGCGTCACGAGCGCTGCGGTGGACCAATTTCAAACCACCGCTGGTAATTTGGAATAACTAGTTTTGTGATTACATACATATACGCCAAATGCGAGATAAAGTGTTGAAATTCCGCAAAGAAAAAAAATATACACTAAATTGCTAGAAAATCGATGGAAACTATTTCCGCCGTTTTCCCGCGTTTTTATTTAACTTAATCATCTGTCATACAGCGAGCGGAAAAGATTTAAGAAGCAGCTGTGTCGCTTATAATCATAGGTATGAGTAAAACTTAATTCTCAATTTCTAGCCTAATATAGTGATTGCGCTCATTTAATTGTTGCTAAGCATTCGTTAAATATTTATTTCTTCTATGCACTACCATAAAAATGACATCATTTGCTTATATTTTTTAATGTTGTTCTCTTCAGCATTCATTCTTCGTACAACTTTTAATTTTGAATCTCTTACCTTCAAAATCTTTTTTTCTAATATATGAAAAATGACCGTTTTGATCTAATACTCGTAATGCGGTTTGGTAAATTTTCTCATGCACCATTTTCTGGTAAAACAAGCATATTCATATTCCTTTTGCTTTTTTCTGTAATATTAAAATGTCAATATTTACCATATCGATATTGAATATTTCATCACTAGAAAAATACATTAAACTGACATGAAATGATTATTTGGATGATCATATTAAGTGTTTCTAGATATTTTCTCATTTATTCTGAAAAAAAACGTCAAAAAGACTTATAGTCTCAATTGCTTTACTATATTATCGTTTGATATATGAATACGCAAAATAAAATAAGCACTAAGTGCCAAAAAGCTGAATTTGATATCAAAGGTTTTAACGAATAATATTTTTTTTTCATAAAAGCACAATTTTATTTGCTTTTCAATGGATCCATTGTAAATATCATGTTTTTATTTTGTTTAAATCTAAAAAAAATAATTTCAATTGATACCAAATGGCAATTAGTGCATATTTAAAAAATATTCATGCTGTTTCTTACACTCAGGTCCATCTTTGAATATCTATAAAAGGTCCAATGTTTTTTTTAGTACTTGAAAACGAATTTATGGTATTGGCGGTGGCACATAGAATATTTCTGCATAATCATTTTTTTAAATATTTTTTGGCACTTAGTGCCTGTTTTATTTCGTGTATTTATATATTAAAACAATTGAGACAGTAAGTCTTCTTGAATTTTTTTCTATAATAAATTAGAATATACATCAAAACCCCCCAATATAATTATTCAAATAATCCTTAGTCAATTTAATGTATTTTTTCAGTAATAAAATATTCAACGTCGATTTAGTAGATAATGACATTTACATTACAGAAAATTGACACAATATTACAGAAAAAGTAAAAGAGTCGTGAAGAGATTCAAATTTAAAAAAATAATTTTCTTAAAACAATCTTCTTTTACTTAACACTTTCTGCCAGTTTGTTGACTGTATATTTATACGATTTAGGTCTGTTGGGTATACACACCATTCATCTTATCACATTTCACGTAAAAATGTGACCTTAGACTGGCCCAACCATGTAGAAATTTAAGTTTTTTTAAGGGAACTAAAGTTGCATATTCATAAAATCCAAAAGTTTTTTTCAGTAAATTGTAAAATAATGCTTAATGATAATATTAGAGGTGCTATATTAACTTTTAGTTCGGCAGAAGAAACACAGGAAATATTTTTTGTACAAAGGTTGCTAAATGAAAGTTATTTATTTAATATATTGTGGAGTTATTCTCTAAATGTGCTTTTTTATATTGCAATTATATTTTTAGATATATTGTAGATTACGTTTTAGTTTAATGCGTACACAATATGATAAAGTATACGTTAACATATCTGAAAAATATAACGACAAAACACCACAGTATTAATAATATAATACAGTAAATTAAACAGAAAAATAATATTGGGAAATAAGAAAGTTAATTGCTTAGAAATCATAACTAGATTAAATATTAACAATATTTTTTTATATTGGATGAAGTTGACCAAAAATGATAAATGAATTATTTCAAACAATTTTAGAACAAAATTTATCTTTTATATACATCAGGGGTGTGTAACCTGTGGCGCATCGAATGATTATAAGTAGCGCATTCATCCTTGTACCTACAATATCACTATATTATTATTAACTCCAACCATAAACTAAGAAAGTAAAAATGGTGTTTGAGCTGTATGACGCATCTGAACTCATTTGTGAAAAAAGTTGACTCAAGGTATGCAAAAGGTAAAAACCCCTCATATGTATAAATATACATCCTTATACAAATGAACCTGATACTGAATAAGTAAAGCTGTTTCTTCTATTTTTTTTATCTAGACGTAGAGATTTTCTAAATGTTCGTTAACTTAATATTTTTTTTTCTTATAGTACCTTTTTAATTATGCTGAGTACTTCAAAATCATACCCTTTAAACAGAAGCCACTAACTTAAAAAAAATCATTTCCCCACGGTTTTTTGATGTTTTCATTGATGAAAAATTCTGTGAATGTATTGCAAAAATAGAAAAAAATGCTCAAGTAGTTATCGTTTAAGTGTGCAGTGCACTATGCGAAAGTATTTCACATTCAATTTAATATTATTCTACTCGTATAACAATATATACGATCACATATATAAACGGAACCATTTAAATAGCATTCATATTATTATTATTTTTCATTAGAATTAATAGTTACAATATATATATATATATAGCGAACTTAAAATTAAACAACGTTATCTAAAAAAATGCATTTTTTATTTTATTTGTGATAATGTTATTTTACGTTCTTGGCTATAAATTTGTCAAACAACGTTATGTCAATCTTTTCTTCTTTCTTCTTAAATCATCTGTGAAATTTAATGTTAATTGCATAAGCTGTTAGCGTTCTTGTCACAAGAAAAATCAAATTATCAAACAACTACAAATTATAACCTTTGAACAATAGGTTTTCTCTCCTGTGTTGAGTTCCAAGAAAATAAAAAAAAATGTTTTTTTTGGCTTTTCTGTAAAGTTGCACTTTTGTATATAGCGTTGTTTGACTTTAAGCACTTGAATGTACATATACTTACTAATATATATATATATATTAAAAACAATAGTGAGAAATCTAGTTATAAAAAAAATCTAAACTCATATTTATTTTGTGTCTCAAAACGGCAAGTTCTAAGTTTTTTGCTCGTAGCAGATACACGTTGTATACATAATTATTGTACCAAGGCTATAAGGGGTCGTCCATAAATCACGTAACGTTTTTTTCTTAATTTTTTTCCCTTCCATGTAACACCATGTAGATATTCGGCTTGACACCCCCCCACCCTCCTCTCAAAAGTTACGTAACGCATTAACCGATTAAGTTCCAGAAGCGCGTTAACTTGAAAACTTAAAACGTAGGTTGTTAGACAGATTTGGATATTTTAGATGATTTTAAATATAAAAGTGCTGAGATATCATTATAATATGGTCATTAAAAACATAGTCATAATTAAGAGACATTGTTATAAAATAAATATTTGGGTTCTGTTATTGCTTAAAAATTCACATCTTACCGGGTTGTGACATTATGTCTGG
>JAPMAG010001730.1:0-11647 GCA_036584685.1 Rhyacophila sp. Rhy_31_5
GTTAAAAATATTATGTGCACATAATAAAATGACTTTTTGATAAACAATATTTTTTTAATTTTTGTCTAGTCGTGAAAATGTTTATAATAATATATCAAATAGCTAATAATCAATTTTATTTCACACAGGGCTTTTTAGAGAAAATGCAAGGCCCGGAGCAGCTAATATTTTATAGACCCTTCAAAATTTTAAAAATCTATCGGAGAAAAGCACAGGAAATACCTTTGAATTTTTCCACTCGTCCTAATTTCTGACATACGATTAGTTTTAAATTTCATTCCGCGTTGCCTTCCTATATATTTTTCTCTAACACAGCGGTCACCAAACTATGGCCCTTCTAAGGTTTTCATCCAGCCCCTGTATTTGTTTACCATGGGTGTCCAACCCGTCAATCGGGATCGACCGGTCGATCCCAAAGCGAAATTTGGTCGATCCCGAATCCCTTATGAATCTTTTTTTTTTAGAATTTTAAAAAATAATAACATAATGAAACTCCAAAGTTCGATCCTGTTCGTTCGACTCGTGATCATTTGCAGTCGGAGGGAATTAAGTAATGGTGAAATTCAAAGAAACCATCGCTACGGTTGTACATAATACATAGATTTGTATATAATACAGAAATGATAGTATTGTACCTAAACATTTTTAAATAATGATATTTCGCTTTTAAAGTGTACAATTAAACTTTGAAGAAGAATAAAATATACTAATTAAATTGTATAAGAAAACTTGTTGGAAGTCGATCCCAAGAAACGTTCAAATTAGAAAGTAGCTCCCTACGATCAAAAGGTTGGACACCCTTGGTTTACATAATGCAATGTAAATTAATATTCTAATAGAATTTCAATAAAAATATTTTTCGTCGGGCCCTTCATGTTTTTAAGAATTTCAATCCGCCCCGTTTCTGAAAAAGTTTGGTGACTCTTGGTATAACATATTGAGTTGCCAAGCTGAGGCCACTAATATTGCGAGTCCCAGGACAGCAGACCGACAATGTGTCCGGGCCAGGCTAGACGTGGCCCAAGATGAAACACTATGTCCAGTAAACAACCATAATCTTTAATGTCTGTGCATCGCGTTTGCCAAGTTGCATTCTGCATGCATGAAATAAAGCTGTCTATGGTGCAATCCAATGCGCATTACATCATAAAATATTGCCACAAAAAAACCACAGTGCTGGGGTCTCTTTTTACACACGGTTTCGAAATAGTAATGAAAGCGACGTCGTACCAACTGTGCGTAAACGAGTCCGTCTATTGTCTGATAGTTAATAATCTTTGTTAACGATTTTTCGATTATTGAGTATTTTTTTTAATATAATTAAAAATTCAATAGACAATAAAGAATTTTTTTAAATCCGTTGATTTTTGTACAAGAAAATCTATCCACTATATTTTTTTTTGTATACTTTATTTACACTACATATATTGCGTGGAATGTTTCCACCTCGTAAAAAGGAAATCCAGTTCATACTAAATTTTTAATCAACGAAACGTATTGGAAATAATTAAAAAAACAATAATTACTTTATACTAAAATTAATTATGAAAAATATTTTTTTATAAACTACTGTACAGTTATTTAGTCATTTACATAAATATTGGTGGGACCCGACTCTGGGTCCCTAAAAACGAGCCGCCCTGTAAAGTATATATATATACAATTTAAAATATTTAAGCACTAATTAACAATAGCACGTTTATATGTCAAATCTGTCATCTTACTAAACGTGCGCTTTATTTGATTTTTTTTTATGAAATTACAAATTTCCTGAACTCTGTCCTGTAAATAAACTATATGAACTTTTTTGTGTAGCTTTGAATCTTTTTAGCCACCTTCTTAGTCGTCCGGAACTCGATTTGCGACGCACATATCTTTTAGGCAGTCTATAAAACTCTTGTGGAATTTCTTTTCTGTGAAAAAATCTTATTTAGTCATAAATAGTTGCATGATATTGTATAAGTAGTGAACCCCAAATTTCGTATAGCAATAATCTTGTCGTAACGAAATAGTGAGTAACGCCATCTGTTGCTGTACAAAATAATTATTTTTTAAATTCATAAGATTGCAGAATATAGAGCTTGCTTTGAAATTCTTTATATACGCACAGTTTACTTTATACAATAATAGAGGACGCTGGATATTTTAAATATGTAGTGGAAACTATGAAACAACTAAAACAAAATATCTAAATTGTGCACTTACTCGTCACACACTTGAGGAAACGTAAAGTGTAGAGAATCTCGAAACATCATTGATAGTCCAAATGATCTTTTACTTGAAAAAGAGGATTTTGAGCTTTTTAATCTAAAAAAATCAATAAATTAATAAATATTTTCATCGACATTCAGTTTACTTTATTAAGACGACTAAATACATGTAAGTATTTAGTCGTCAAAACACCATCTATATTTTTTTTCGTCTTTTGGACCTACACGGGATCGGTACCGTATCCTCGTTGAAGAGAATCTATAGGGGCGTTTTTTGTACAAAAGGTTGCGAGCCTATGGTTAAAATAAAAATATGACTAACACAATATGAAAAATCGGTCAGAAAATATCCGAGACGATAGAGTCGTCGGCTCACCGGGTACACAGGACACCTCAAGCCACAGACGATTGGACAATACGACAAACCGCTAGCCACCATTCAGTATCTATGTAAACTGTAGTCTTCGCACTAATATGCATGGCGGCAACGTTCCGTGCAGCTCTGTATGATGGGGAAAACATTACATTTCCAATGGTGGGCAAATAATCGTAGTTGCGTATACTGACGGATCAATTATATTGTGGGTCCTCAAATATCTATAGGTAATCAAATATTTCGGTATACATATTGAATGTACACAATATTTCGCCTCTCTTCTTACTGAGCCTTAACGCAATAATTTAAAACGGGCATCTTGAGCATTATTAAAATTATGTCTGCAGAGATTTAGGCTCTCTGTTGGACTAGGCCCTTGTGCTTTGCATGGCTGCATCACGCAATATTTATCAATATTTTTATAACACCCCCTAAACATTATTAATTTAATATGTCACGATACTAACCCTGGCGAAAGTATTGAAGGTCTTTGCTTATCCTTTTGAACTTTTATTTCAACTAGCAGCAGATCATAATTGTTCCTCGGTTGACCTAGAATACCAACTTTAATTTGTGCAGTGTTTACTAGATATTCTTCTGGGGCGCATAAGATCATTTCTAAATAATCCATGCGAACGCTTGATGTGTCGCTTAAAAAATAAAATGGGAAATTTATTACAAAATATGTACAGATAATAGTATACGAGTATATTGGTATTTCAGTACCGTAATAATAAAAAGTTAAATACGTGTCCTAAAATTGCGCAATTGTCCTTGAATAATGCTAAATTCGTAATATACTTGTATATGCAGCGGAAAGTTAGTTTCTTGTCCAGCTATGCCCCTAAACCTCGCATGACTGCTATGAAATATCGACGTGACTAAAGAAACAACAATTAACCCTGCTACACTTAGGCCTGTAAATAGTTAATATATAAGGTCTGCGGCATTTCTGAGCTTCTGATTTTAGGAGGTGGTCAAACTAATCAAACAAATAATATATAACATACATAGAATTTTGAAAAAGTATCTTTAATTCTTGTATATATTTTATTCTGCAATACAACTCGGGTAAGAAGTAGATTAAATGACTCCCGTTAGTGATGGGTCTGCTTTCTTATATAATTTTAAAATCTATAAAGTATTGTGTATTCGTTTTATTGACGTAGCATAAAGAAGAACACCAATGAAGTATGAATGTCTTTCAGTAAAATATAATAATCACATCTGGGTTGATTTCTATTGACATTGATCTAATTTCTCTGCGAATTTATTTAAATCAATTTTCAGCTTTCATGTAATGAGTGAGTTTTTTAGTTGAGGAATAACCGATGAGATAGCCAATCTATGTATACATACAACCAACCAAGGCAAGACAATCAATCAACTATAAAACACATAAACGTTTTTTTTTCATTTTTAAGCGAAAGTGGTAAGCATTAGATTCAAGATTTAAGACAGTGATTTCGCAGGAGGTGGTTAAATCTTTTGCGCAGAACTTCAACCAATCACCAGCTGTACTCGTACTTATTGTGGAGAAAATAATAAGATCGGTTACATAGTATCAAACAAAGATAATACAATTAATTCTCCAAATTTCTTTTTGTATAATCATTTATAATTAGTTAGATATTTTTATTAGATATCAGAAAACTTTCCTTTCTCAATCCATAGAGAGTATTATAATTTTTTTAAATCATATAACACAATACTTAGGAGTATGCCGTAAGCAGTTAAATGACTATCCGCTTATTATTGTGCATATCATTAACGATAATTGCCTTAGACCGAATTAACACAGAAGTCAAACTCCAAACTGAACAAAATAAAAAAATCAACACAAATGAGTTTTTTTACTTCCGAACAAGGCTCATTCCAACAAAAAAAACATACTCGTAATATTATATCAACTGCGTTTAGGTAAAAGGGTGTAACCCTCCATTTTTTGAAAAATGCTTTTATTTAAGAATCACAATATACACAACTAAATGTTTAAAGGAACAAAGCCGAAAATGCCATATTATTATTAAAAATCAGCTTTAGATTTTAAAAAATTTACGATCTGCTAAGTTTGTATGGAAAAGGAAGAACCATTAAACGTCAATTTTTATGATTTTTCTTTAATGACTTGTTTAATTATTAGATCAGGAAAATGAAACATAAGTTTACTGGTCATCATGCATTTGAAGTTTGTGTCAATGTGACTTTAACCAAAAATCATGGAAGCACGTTTTTTGTGCCTCCTTTAATATTTCTTCTGTGAGGGTTAATCCCTTTTACCTAAACACGGTCGATATTATATAGCAAATATATTTTAAGTTGATATTCTGTATGCAATCAAGCCAAGTTTCATTCCGTTATTAAAAATTCTCTTCAAAGTGTATTTTTTTATGAGAAAATGTAATTTTAATATGATTTTGCAAAGTGTAATGGAGTAAGCCGTGTTTCCAAATAAATTCCGTAAAACCATATAATTATAAACAAATAAAATACATATAGACAGACCCGAATAAACATTTTATGAGTCTGCCCCCTCGCCCTTGTAGGTGAGTGGATAGTATACCCGATTCACAAGCCGAAGGTCTAGGGTTCGAAGTTCATAGCTGGCAAAAATTCTACAGGTTTCATATGCATTTGAAATCGGCACATCAATTATCATCAAATTGGTTGAGCTAATAACTGACAGTTATTACTTGTAAAAAAACTGTCGAAACAATCTTCATATTGTGGAGATCCATATGCTACATTTCGGAGCGGATATGGTTAAAAAAAAGAAAAAAAGAGAGTCTAAAAATTAGTTCCGTTCTTCGATTTCATATGCACATTTTTTGTGCACGGATATCAATTTTTAACAAGATAATAATGAATAATATTGTATTGAACACTCAATTTTCTGCTGTACGAATCTGACACCAGTTTGCTTATCTGCAAAATGACGATTTCGAATTAGTATGACGTTGTTTTTGGAACATGAAAAAAAGAAACATTAGTAGTTTCACCATTGTGTTTGTCCAAAAAAATCTTACCTTTCCAAATATGTCATTTTCTACCTGTCGGTATGTATTACTTCTAATACTTTGACTCAAATTAAAAATTACGTTTACCTTTGAAAACCCATGGATCCTATGCCTACTGTTCGATAATCTTTTACAAATGTAAGAAGATCACAAGTCATTGGCGATATTCTATGAAATTTTTGCCGCGCATCATTTTCCCTACAGTAACAGGCACCGGAAAGTTTTTCATTTCTATTTTCCGCATATAAAACATTCTTTTCTATCTGTGATTTTCTTTTCGATGCAATTTTTTCTGTTTTTCTCAGTGCAAAGTTAAATGCATTTGTTCTAAATATTCTGTTTATTTCCACGTCTGCAAACAAATGATATTATACAACATTGGGATTTTCATAGGAAATGATAGATTCACTACGGATCACCCACCCTATTACTCCGATTAAGCTCTTTTTGATTTTTTTTCTATATAAAAATATTCTTTGGGGAGGGGATTTAAAGAGCGTGGTGATTCAAACATAACAGGATTTATTGGGACTGGCAACACTTTTTTACTATTATCAAATCATTAAACCATTTGCTTTTTTTGGTCGGTCGAATATGGAATATGGTATTTCCACCATATTCCATATTCTTATTTTATAATAATAAAATTTAAACGTTTAGCGAGTTCATTCTATGAGCTTTTTATCAACGCCATGTATACTCATATTATGTTATATATAAATGAAATTAAATATCGGTTTGTTACCGATATCTACATGATATCACGTGACATAAGCATTGTTGATCTTTATAACAGGCGTTTTAATCTCCAATATTAATTATCTCTTAACCCAATGTGCTGTTTGTATGAATTATTTTTTTAATCATATCCGTTCCGAAACGAAACATACGGATCTTCACAATGTGAAGATTGTTTTTGAAAAAATCTTTTACGACTAATGATTGTTCAATCAATCGGTTCGGGTTCATGTCCTGGCTACAATACAAATGAATATACATTTGAAAAAAAATGTGACCAGCCTAGACCTTGAACCCGTGAATCCCGCTTGCTAGGTGTACGCGCTATCCATTAGCCTAACAAGGGCGACATTATATGAATATGTTTTGTTTTTCATATACGCTCTTATATGGAGCATATGGGATCTTGATAGCATGAAGATTTTCTAAGTATTCGTTTTTTACGAGTAATATTTGCTAATTATTAGCTTAATCGTTTCAGGTTCGTACCCTGGCTACAATACAAATGGATAAACATTTGTAAAATTTGCGACCAGCACGGGTCTCGAACCCATGACCCTCGGCTCGTGAGTCGGATCACTATTCACTCACCCACGAGGGTGACGTATGAATGAGTCATTGTAATTATTTTTTACGCCACTCCATGTGATATTGCGTATTCAGCTGTAATTGTTACTATTTTTGATATGATATGTTTAAGGCCGCCTGCACTCAAAAGAAACTGATTACTGACGCAAATCACCAACCAGTCCGCGATGAGACGGAATATTTGTAATTGAGTGGGACACTACAGACTGCGCTACTTGTCACTAATTACCAAGATTTTGATTCAGAGCGGTTGGCAATTTGCGTCAATGATCAGTTTCTTTTGAGTAGCTCCACGTGCAGATGGCCTAAGTGTTCCAAACTTACCAATTATATCAAATTTTGGCCTCGACAATGCTATCCAGACAATTTGAACAATGATCCTTAAAAATATTTCATACCGTCTACAGTCACTTTCAATATTTTTAATGAAATTCGCCATTTTATCCCTTTTCTGAAAATCTAAAAATATATTAATTAATATATTTGCATTGCTTGACATTTGTTTAAATATTGTATCGTCACTTTTATACATGCTAGATAATATTATGATATATCTTTCGAATAACATGCGAGAGTACAAACTCTCTTTATTTTTAACCATGCGTATTACTTGAGTATTGTATGCAGAGCGAGAAATCGATCCGTAATAATTTTTCCAATTTTATGCCAATAGCTATATATTTTCTGATTTGGAATGACGAAATAAACAACCAGAAAAAAAGTATTCTTTTTCGTGGAACTGTAAACAAATCAAATTACTGTTCATATTGATACAAATTAAAAAGTTTGAATAATCAGAACATTAAAAATAAGGAACGGCTACTAGTAATCGAAAAATTATACGGTAAAATCCTATTTAGAGCTTTTTCTATTAACGCTGATTATACAATATATATTATAACGCGGTTTGCTCGAAGCGTAAAAAAGCCCAAAATGCACACTTATTCAAATTATCGCGGCATTTATTTGATTCATATACACATAATACGATTATTCCCGAACACGAACCAATCAGCAAAAGAAGGTAATTCGTCATAGGGGTCGTCCATAAACCACGTAACGCGGTTGAAAGGGAGGGAGGGGTGACCAACGTCTACAAAGCATTACAAGTGGGAGGGCGGATTAATTTTAATTGTTACGTAGCACTTTTTTATTGAAAATCGCGTAGATTTATTTTATATTTAATGGAAAGTTACGTAATCTTTAAGTGGAGGAAGGGGGGGGGGCATGTTGAATGTATACATGGTGTTACATGAAGAGAGGGTAAAAAACGTAATTTAAACCGTTACGTGGTTTATGGACGACTTCATAGCGCTACCTATTTTCTATGTCTTAAAATGACCTCGTTTTATACTGCTTCACTTAGTGCTTTGTTGTCTACGCACGAATTCTAAGCACGAAATTAAATTTAAAATTAACAACTTATATCTTATTTATAACTCACATAATAAAATATTTCAAATGAAAATAAAGAATGTTTCAATCGATATTCAAGCAAAGATATTGATTTCGGCTCAAAAATAACAATTAAAGACTGCAAATCTATCAAAAAAATACAGTGATGCAAAACTAGCGATATTATTGAAGACGATATTCTTGATCCAACAAGTTTTTGCTTACCTGCTTTCATAGCACTAGTCTCGTGAGCCACGATGGCTCTAAGCTCAGATAAGTCATCTCGCAAAGTGTTTTCAATCTTCTCACTGATCGCCTGACGAATCTTGTATTTACTTTCATATGCACGAAATTTCATAAGCTGTGATACCTGGGTAATAAAACCAATGAAATCTAGCATTTTAATAAGGAAGATTTTAAGAGACTACATATCACAATTACATTTATACAGTGAAAAATAAAAAGTTCTTTGATCATATAACACACAAGAGCTTTGACAATAACCTTTGAAAGTTTGATAATAACCTTACTATTATAAGACTGGGACCTGAACTCATCCGAACATTGCCGATCACGCGTGACATTATGGTTAAATTATAATCTGTCAACTCTAGTAAGTATATAACATGTGTCTTTCACTTTTTGATATAACTAATGTGACCATACATCCCGTTTTGAATGGGAGCGTCCCGTTTTTAGGTAGCCTGTCCCGTTGTCCCCAAACACGGCTTCGGGACGGCAAATATGGGGAACCTTTCGCGGAGAAGCACGTGTGCTCGGCCTAGTCCCCCTCATCCCATGTATTGAATAGGGAGAGGTTTTATGACGGCTGAAATTTCCCCCAATTTGATAGTTTTGAATCAGTTTTCGGTGTTCCAAACGCAAAACCGTTTTGCTTGATTTCCACACATCTAAATTGATTTTTTTAACAATATCATCATTAATCTAGGTCTGATGAGATTGATATATAAAAACTATAGAAAATTAAGTTTTTTCTTAAAATAAGTATGTACTCATAGATGTCCCATTTTGAGGAAATGTTAGGTATACCCCAATCTAACTGGAGCACAATGAACCGTATGAATACTTTGACAAAGAACATATTTTCCCCAAGAGTTGGGTATCAGGCATTTACTCTTCAGTCATATTGAGAATGAGTGCATAGATCAATAAAAAAACAACAAATATCTATATATATTAAATAAATATAATAATAAGCACAATATTTTATATCAGTTAACAGACGAAATCTATTTTATATATTATAATATATTATAAGTGCTGATAAGAAGAAGGGTTGGTAGTGTTAAATTTAGTACTTTGACATATTATTGTGTACACTTTAAACATAAAAACTTGGCACAGAGTGATCTGGTAACAAAATTTAGACTATAATGTGAATAAGGTAATATTTTGAACGGCATGGCTCTTGCTTCTAAAAGCCCGTAACCATAGTGTGTGTCAGTATACACATAATATTATACCATAAAAAAAACTAAAATAATTTTCAAACCTGAATGAAATATTGTGTGTACACAATAAGTGATCTCAACAATCTTTCGCAAGATGCTGAATGCAGAACAAAAACCAATGAGAGAGGCATGCTCACTTTCGGTATCGTAAATAATACAACATCTATTACATCCTAAAAAGTAAATACATGTTTAAACTAAATAATTTGAATAGTATTCATTATTGTAATAAAATTTATTAAGTGAATAAAACGTTTGTTTCAATCGCAATGTATGGAGTTACGATCAAGTACTTCAAACAGACTTTGCGATTGAAATTTTTAGTGTCTTTATATCCAGCTAAAATTTCAGTCAATGACTCAAAATTCATAGCAATTCAAAGTGTACATCCCATCTACTAAATGACTAAACCACCGTATATAACGAAAACACGTTTTTTTAATTTTTAATACAATTGAAAATAATAATATTAACACACAAAATAGATGCTATTTTTTTTTTAAATTATCAAAGCAATGGGTTTATTTTTTTATGTGTGAGTGGTTAGCGCATCCGACTCACGAGCAGAGGGGTCTAGGGTTCGAATCCCATATCAGTCAAAAATTGCACACTTTTTTCATGCGTATTTAAAACGAGGACACGGACCAAATTGATTGGGCTAATAATTGACAATTATTACTCGTAAAAAATCAGTAAAAATCGTGAAGACTCATATATATACTTCGTTTCGAGGCGGACATGGTTCAAAAGAAAAAAACTCTTACTTTTTATGCTAGGCTTGTTTGTTTTGGTTTAAATTGTAAAAATCCTAAGTAAAATTCGATCAATTGGATTGTAATATATTTTGAGAGTTTTTTTTCATTTATTTTAACAAATTTTCGAGCTCCAATAAAGCAGTGGCGTCCTGGTCGGTAATATTGTCTGGTGGTCCGAAAGTCGTGAGCTTAATCATGTACTTACCACATAATTTTTTTCAAATATTTTCTCATTTGTATTATATTGTCTGTAGCCAAAACATAAGACTAAAATAGTCGATCTAATAAGTAACAAGTGTACGTTTATTTTGATTACTTGATACTGTGAAGGTCGGTCTTACGTGCTCAATTTCAGAACGAATGTCAAAAATAATAAAGTTGATGAATTAAATTGAAACAAGACTTATATAATAGTAATAAAATACGCAAAGCACTTTACTTACTTGTAAAGTAATTACATTTGGTTCACCTTCAGCAATTTTTCTCATATGTCTCCTTCTAAATGTCAGCTATTCATTCATTATTAACAAATAAATGTTAGGGGATGTATTAAATAAATAACAAATGAAAGAACCCTAATATTGATTATGTGTTACTATTACTAATTATGTGTTAGGAGGTCATCCATAAACCACTTAACGCTCTTAAGGGATAGGGAGGGGTGATTACCAACGTCTACATTGCGTTACAAGAGGGACGATGGGTTAGTTTTTATTGTTACGTAACACTTTTCCATCTCGAAAAGTATATGCGAGTTAATTTTACATTACATTTCGATGTAATATGGAAAATAACATAAAAATGAGAAGGAGGGGGGGGGTCAAGTTGAATGTCTACTTGGTGCTACATGGAACAGGAAAGAGTAGAAAACGTACGAAAAAATGTTACGTATCTTATGGACGATCCCTAAAGAGACTCAGATGGACATATCATGTTATTTGATGCAATGAATCTTGAACTCTCAACAAGTTATTTTAAATAACTGTTGTCAGAACTTGGCCCCTCAACCACCCCTGAATTAGATGGTTGGACAATGTCACGAGGCATACAATCTTGAGTGTCGACTGGAGAGAGAGAGAGAGAAAGAGAGATATAT